>JAODAL010033929.1:0-44944 GCA_025379985.1 Phyllomedusa bahiana | reverse complement strand
GGCGGTACCCCCGCGACCGGGGGGAGGGGGGGGCTGGCAGCCCGCCGGCCCATAGACTGTCATTTCTCCTGGGCGTAAAATACGATTGATAAGAACTATGGACTACCGTAATTTCGTTGCGCATCTCGCTCGTATTTAGAGCGCAAATACACACGAAAGGTGCGCAGAAATTCGCCCGTGTGAACATAGCCTTAGACGATATCTCATCTTGTACTTCTTCTTTATCCCAATGTAAGTAAATTGTAAAGAGTGTCAAAGAGTGTTTCCTTCCTTCCCCAACACACTATCTGAGACACTATAGATATGCAGCCTATGAAAATTGATTCTGGCTGTTGTGATGCAGTTGGTGATGTCATTCTCTCTCCTGACATTACAGGCCAAAGGCTAGGAAGAAGTCTGTAGACTGAGCTGCCATGTTCACTGTGGAAAAGAGGGTAGATGAATTTTAATGTAACTTTTTTTTGGCGGATACACTTATACTCTGTGGCGACACTAAGGGGATAGTTAGAGCAACCAAGCACTCATGAAAGGTTTCCAGTTGCCCAGAAACCTCCTGTGAAACCATTAGGTTGAAACAGCCTTTTTTAGACTGCACAGCCATTTTAGACTGTATTTGGGTCCTATGAACATAAAAATGAATTCCCCAAAATATTGGGCAATTAATTTTTTTTCCCATTCTGCTCTACAAATTTTTCTGGTTCCCAATACATTATATGATAAAATTAAAAAATACAACCTTGTAAAATATTATGAGGTGGGGATAAAAATTAGAGTGTTGTCATAAATAACTGGTTGATTTACAGGTTAAAGGTTAAATACCTTTTGGTGTATAAGCATTATACAATAAGGAAATCTTACTTTGTAATCCCTAAAATAATTATCATTTTGATGCATGTTTTAGACTCTTATCTGTGGATCATGTAAAAAGGGACATGACTTACACATAAAGGGTGACCTGTATGATCTAAGTGCATAGAGGCCAGTTCTAAATATCCTTAAAGCAGAGTAGAATGCGCCTAAATTTATGAACCTTTTTCTACTGCGGGTCATAGATTTAGCGGGACAAGTATGAAAAACTGTCTTGGTCTAAGACTTTTCTTGTTCCCCATAGCAACCAATCAAGCGCCCGTTTCATTCTTTCAGGCCTAATTAAATGAAAGGGGGGTCAGAAAACCACCTTAACTGGTCTGTCTGTTGCATAATGCCCTAGTTTTGTTGTCCTACGTCATAAATGAGTAGAACAAGGGTTGTGGGCGACACGTCTCCAAACGCCCCACACTTAGCGCATTAAAAATGCCAGGTGCTGCATAATTGCCTAATTTTTTTTTTGGAGTGTGCCTGCTCAACATCAAGAGAACGGGCTTGCCATTTTTTTGTGCTGAAAGGACACTAGAATAAACACATCTGTAGGTGGGTAGGGGAAACCCCCGGACCCCGCAAGCGAGGATTTAAGCCACGCCAGGGAACGGAATCTAAGTAGCCCCCCGGTTTTTCACCAGAGCCCGCCGAAAAGGGGGGGGATGGACTTGCTGCGGGCGTGAGGCTCGGGTCGCCCCCCCTGACGGACTTGTTTTGCGGGGGGCAGCCGAGGTGCAGGGTTACCGAATCGTAGTCCGGAATGTATCGGGGCAGGGAAAGGTCAGGAAGGGCGGCAAGGGTTTTCGGGGTCGGGGGACGGGCGGGAAGGTCGGGGCGGGCGGCAGGGGTTGGGAGTCGAAAAACGTAGCAAGAGGTCGGTACAGGGAAAAGGCGAGAAACCTTTGGGAACGTTTTTTGCTGGGCACGAGGCAACAAGATCCGAAAAGGAGTGTTGGGGGACTCCTTTAAGTAGGGGAAGCCCCTGCATTTACCCAAATTAACGGGGCGTGGCCCTTTAAATCCTCGAGAACGAGCGCGCCGCGCCTTAGGACACAGGCACGCCGCCTGGGCCGGCAGAGGACGCGGACGGCACAGAGCGAGGTTGGTGAGTCCCTGGCATTGCAGCCCCCCCCGGCTCGTCCCGGGATGGGGCGGCACCCGACCCCGGTGGCATCGGGGGAGGGTGTCACGGGTAGCCCGCGGCCCGGGGGCCCCGGGGACAGGGGGTGCCTGAAGTCCCCCCCCCCCCCCCCCCCCTTGGGTCTCCCCCTCTTTTTGGCTGAGAAACTTCGGTAAGGTCGGATTCAGGAATTGGACTCTTTCCAGGACCTCTTTCGGGCCAAAAGCCCCCCCAAATAAAACAAAAATTTTCGTTACCCCTGAGATCTTATGTCCGGGAAAGTCCTTCACTTCAAAGAATCCGGGATTCTAGCATCGGAGATTGAGCAGCCCCCCCTTTTTAAAAACCCGGTTTAGGACCAGGGTTCAGGAGGAAACATGAAAGGGGTTTAGGGCCGAGAGATGGAGGAAACAGAGTTTATGGGACACCGGGTTCAGTTGTGCAGAATTCAAGGGCCCCCAGAAAATGCGCCCCAATTTTATAAGGGGATTTTGAGGCGTATGTACCTAGACGAAGCCACACCCTACCCCCGGGAGGAACGTAGGGGAAGGGGTCCTCTCTTCTTTCAGGGGGCTTAAACGGGCGAACCCGGATTGGGGTTTTGGGTCCTCGCCAAATGTTTGATACCCTAAACCCTATTGTCCATGGCGGGCCCCTCGGGGGAGGAAGCCAGGGGAAGGGGAGGGCGTGGGTGAGGGCCCTAGACCACCAGGAAAGGAAACGGCCATAAGCGGAGTCCCATGATTATAAGAAACTCTCCCCAAAGGGTAGCAACTGGCCCTTGCCCTGTCGTCCGGCACGAAGTCCCGTAGATACTCTCCCAAGATTTGGTTTACCCCTCCACGTCCATTCGCGGGGATGTTGCGGAAAAAAAAACCAGCTTGATTGCAACCGGTAACACAAGCACCCCAAAATTTAAGACAAACGGGACCCCTCGGTCGGAGACATGTGGTAAGGAAAGCCATGTAACAAAAAAGTGAGGGGTAGAAGTACCTGCCAATGGGGAGCAAAAAGGGAAACCAGGAAGCGGAAAAAAAGGGGACTTTTTAGAAAATCGGTCGTGAAAACCCCAATGACCATTTTCCCCGACGAAGGAGGGGGCCGGATAAAGTCCATGCCTATGGTGACCAGGGGAAACTGGAACGGCAGGGGACTAAAGACCACGGCCTAGGCGAGGAACCTTGTTTTTGGGCACATGGGTGCGGGAAAGAAAAAAGTCCTTTGACGTTTTGGGAGCGGGGTTGGCCCCAGTAGTGACGTGAGTAAGGATGGTTTTTCCGTACCGGGATCCCGGGCCAGAAAGAGCAAAACCCCCAACCCAAATTTCCCCGGTGCGGGGCCCATAGGTTCGCCTGGAAATAACGCTGCGGAGATCCCCCCGGGAGCCACGTGGACCTTCTTTCAGGAGGATAAAATTCTGAGGAAGGTTCCCTCCGGTAACGTAGAAAAATGGGAGAGGGTCTCCCTTGATATTTTTCTCGGCCGGTCGAAAGTGGATCTTAAATAAAAAGGAAAAAAAAAAAGAGACCCCCGGGGCCCTGGCGAGGATTTGGCCTGAGCCTCTGTATATGCGGGATTTTTTAGTCTGTAAAGACGTCAATAGGAGTCGACTCCCTCCAAGAGATGTCGCCACTCCTCCAGGGCCAATTTTTGGCCAACAGCTCCCATCTCCAATGGCTAATTTCGTTCTCCGAAGAAAAAGTTTTAGAAAGAAACCGCAGTGCGGTTTTCCCTTTAGGGCCCTTCTGGGTCAGGACCGCCCCTGCCCCCACGGAAGAGGCATTACCTCCAGGCTAAAGGGTCTTTTGGATGGACGGACCAAAATGGGGCGGAGGAAAGGCAGACTTAAATTGGAGAACGCTTCCTTGAAGAGGGGCCCATTTAGGTTAGCGTTCTTCCGGGTGAGAGCCCTTGGGACCACTACTGTAAAAAATGGGGGAAAAAACGACGGTAGTGTTGGCGAACTAAAAAACGTTAAACGCCCCCGGGGAAACCCACAGGGCGCGGCCACTTTTGGATCCTGAGAGTTTTCGCAGGGTCCCCTCTGAAAACCCGATCAGAGACAGTACCCCCGGGAAAAGGAAGGGGTGGCCTGGGGAACCGACACTTCTCCAGTTTTTGGGATACACGTTGTCCCCCCGGGTCGCAGGGCTTGCGTATTTTCTCCCGGGGGCCGTATGTCAGGGGAAAAAAAACAAAAAATCGTCCCGGAAAAAAGCGCAGGGGTACAGCATCCCGGAAACAAAAGTCATTGCCAAAAAACCGGAAAACGGCCGGGCTTGCATAGCCCAAAAAGGGATCACGAGATATTCGAAAGTCCTTGTTTTGAAAACCGTTTTCCATTCGCCCCTTCCGAATTCTGATGAGGTTTAGGCCCCCCCTTGACCAAATTGAAAACACTCTAGCCCCCCCTTTAACGGTCAAACAGCCCGAGTCAGTGGGGAGGGGAGGTTTTTTTACGGTGATCTTTTTTAGACCCCTATAGTCTATGCACGGACGGGAAAAACCATCCTTCTTTTGCACGAAAAAAACCCGGTCCGGCGGGGGGGAGGGACTTACGGATGAATCCTTTCTGCAGTTCTCCGAAGTAGGCCGTTGGCCCGAGCTCCGGCACGGACAGTGGAGACCCCCCCCGCGGAGGAGGTTTTTTTGGGAGGGGGCAATAGGGGAGTGAAGGGCCCATTGGGGCGCGAAACGGCCCCCTTCTCGGGGAAACCCCCAAATCCTTTTGGGACTCGGCCCGGGAGGCCGGGGAATGGTTTGACAAGCGGACGGAGAAGTGGAGGGACCGGGGTGGTACCTCAAGGAAACTTTTTGGCATTCCGTCCCCCCAAAGCGGACTTCGCGCGTCTTCCAATCGAGCGTGGGGGTGGCCTTGCAGCCAGGGGGAAATCCAAGAGGGTAGCCGGGGGCCCGGGGAAAAACGTGGAACCAACTTCTCTTTATGCAGAGCCCCCACACGGGGGGTCACCGGGGTTTTTTACCCCGGGTGGGATCGTGAGGAGCTCCCCCCTGAACGAAGAGTAAGCAAAACGGGTTTTTTTCCCGCCGGACTACAGGGATGCGGGACCCCCCCGGGTTTCCAACGGGCTAAATGAATTTTCCCGGGGATCACAAGTCCCGGGGGCAGAAAACCGGAACGAAGGACCACACAAAGCCCACTGGATCATCAATGGGGGGAGGAAATGCATAGGGCGCCCCTCCCCCCGGGACCAGGGGAGAGCGTTTTCCCCCACGTGAGGAAAAGGGGACAGTTTCTGCGGAAGTGGTCTGGGCTGCGCGTAAGGGATAGCTTTTTCCCGACGGCGGTTTTTAGTTTCTTGCTCCGTTAAGGAGCCCGGTCCACTTGCATCGGTTCCCCCTCTGAGGTGTTAGGAGGTGGGAAAGGAGAAGCTGGAACACAGGGCCGGTGGAATCGCCGCGAGGAGGCAGAGTCTCTTTCTTTTGGGGAAGCTCCTCCTGCCTCCCGCAACCTTACATCAATACGAGTAGCTAGTTATTAATTCGTTTAGGGGGGACGGGGGGTCTTTGCGCCAAAGCGTCTTTTAACCCCGCTGACAGACCCTTCTTGAAGGTAGCGAGAGGGGGGGCCTTGTTCCCCTGCGAGGGGAAGCCCGGGTACGGAATTGAACCGCATATCACCCCCGAAGACCCGCCCTGACAGGCCAAGAGGGGCGGTTCCCCCAGAGGAGGCCGTGCCCGGCCCCCCAAGACGGTGCGGAATTCCTGGGGGAAGTTGTAGTCCGCAGTCACGGGTGCCTCTGTCCCCCGGGGGGGTTTCCCAAGCCGGGCCTTCCCGAAAGAGACCACAAAAAGGCACCTAACCTCCTTTAGGAAACTTCCGTCATCCTCCCGGCATTGGGCACTGATAACAAACCCCGGCAAGCTTGGGGGTCACCGCAAAGCGGAGGGGAAGGGAGCCAAGTTTTGGGGCCCACGGGGCCAAAGGATCAGATTTGCGGGGCCACGGAGGGGGGGAGACTGCTGCTGGGAAGCAAAAAGCTGAGCATCAGGCGGGAGCTGGCCCAACTGCGACCTTGTTGTCGATTGTTGCGATTTCTGGGGAAAACGTCGTGAGACCGTGATGCTTGGCAGGGGCACCTTTGGGGGGATCCATGGGTGATCTAACTGTCAGGGCTGGGATGGGGGCCGCCCGGGCCCCCGCAAGCGATGGTAGTTAAGCCACGCCAGGAAGGGTCTAAGTACCCCCTTTTTTCCCAGACCCGCCGCAAAGGGGGGATGGACTTGCTGCGGCGTGAGGCTACCGGGTTTCGTCCCCCCTGACGTGACTTGCTTGCGGTGGCAGCCGGGGTGCAGCGTGGTACCGAATCGTAGTCCGAGAATCGTAGTCGGGGCAGGCAAAAAGGTCAGGACAGGTGGCAATTTTTTCGAGGTCGTGGACTGGCAGGAAGGTCCGAGGCAGGCGGCAGAGGTTGGGAGTCGAGAAAAGCAGAGGTCTGGACACGGAAAGGCAGAATACACTTTGGGAACGCTTTCGCTAAGGCACAGGAAAACATAGATCCAGCAAGGAGTGTTAGTGGGACGTACCTTAAGTAGGGGAAGCGCCTGGCATTTAGCCAATTAAATGGGCGCTGGCCCTTTAAATCCCCCGAGAACGAGCGCGCGCGCGCCTTAGGACACAGGCAACGCGCGCCTCGGCTGGCAGAGGAAGGACGGGACGGCACAGGAAAGCGAGGTTTAGGTGAGTCCCTGGCAGTTGCAGACCCCCGGCTCGTCCGCGGCCAGCGGCGGCACCCGACCCCGGTGGTGCACCCGGGGAGGGGGTCACGGGTGCGCCCGCGGCCCACGGGCCGAGGAGCAGGGGGTGCCGTGACAACATCCCCCTACATACATTTCGCCCAAAGTATGTGCAGGTTAATTCTGAGAATGTGCCCAAAAATTGTACCAAAATTCTGTTGTGCAATTGTGGTGAAAAGGTAATCAATTAACAGTTAGTGTCATGTTCTAGGGGAAATAGGACGCCGGTTATGCGGATCCTCTGGGCCCCTGCGAGTGTAGATGATGTAACTCGCAGAGGTAGCCAAAGTGCAGGACAGGATAGCAGGTGCTGGTACGGATAACAGGACACAGTAGGTGTAGCTGCAGGTGGGTAGTGCAGTCCCAGGCAGGTAACAGACTCGGTACACCAGCAGATATAGAACAGTAGTAACGGACTGGTGCAGCGGTTGGTATACAGCAGATACACTAGATACACTAAGGCAGGATACATTAGACACTGGAACAGCAGTAATACAGCAGACAGGGTTCAAGCTCTATGTAGACAACAATGAACTGACCAGGAGCAAGGGCAGAAGGTTCATTTTATAGCCAGGGATCACAGGTCACTGGGCAGGTAATTTGGACACTGTCCTTTTAAATACTTGTGCACTGCCACGTGTGTGTCCACAGGCAGCCAGAGCGGTTGGGTGCGAGCTGGGGCAGGAACATGGAGCGGTAAGTTATACTGAGCGGTGGGAAATGACTGAACAGAGACAGGAGCTGGGACAGGTGAGTATAGCGGAGGGGTCGCAGCAGAAGCACAGGCACGACCGCGGTCCATTACTGGGGCCGTGCCGTCCACCGTGACAGTTAGACAACTGAAACAGCATGAGCCATTCCAATATTTGTGTATCCAGTGTAATCTTATACTGTCTAACTTTTAGACTAAGTTAGTAAATCTGCATGTTAGTTTTCATGACCATTATTCTCCAGTTTAATAAAATCCTACAAATCCTCAAAAGCTTGGAGTCCACAATTTGATTACATTTTCCTTATTTTGTTCTCAAACACCATAAAGTATGACTTTATCATAAAAACCTATAGAAAAAATACTTTGATAAAGTTAATTAAAATCAGTAAAACAAGAATAGAAGTTTGCAATAATTACATTGCAGATTGCATTACATTACTCTAAATATTTGGCATCAAGGCTAATCATTTCATTGTCTTGACTTTTGTGCACTCTGATATAGGAATCTGAATAGTCTAGAAAAATAATTTTTATTCCTACTTAAATATCCAATATTCTGCAATTCTGCTGGTCCCAGGTTTTTAGTACCTTCGTTGGATGAATGCAAGGTCTCTAGACTACCAGGGGCCAGACTTGATTCACGCAGTTGAAAAATTTTAAGTCCTCAAAAAAATTTTTTGGAAAAAATTTTAAAAAAATTCATCCGTAATTCTTATTCATTTTTATGTATTGGTTTTAATGCGGAAATAAATTCATTTTAAATTACATTGATTGTTTCAAACCAGGCTTTGTTTGTTGGGTTTTCCATACTTCATTAATTGCAAAGCTTTTTTACTTGTCATTATGTATGCCAATAAAAGAGACTCAAGCACAATGTTTAGTGAACACATATAGGTGTTATTACTCAATGTAACTTCTGGCACTTTGTTCCAAATATCCCTTTAGGGGCATGAATGGGAAATAAAAGCCTAGGGACTTGCAAAGAAAATTTTAAAGGGCCCCTCTGTAATTTATACACAAGTCTACCTGCACTCATTTAAAGGGATAATGTTTGTCAGAAAATGCCATGTTATTTAAACTAGGGTTTTATATATGTGTTTTTTTTTTTTAGAAAAAGAATAAGGCCCCATTTCATCATTTCCCTGCCTCTGTCATAAGACTTTGGGGCAAACCTTTTCAGAGGCATAAAAGGGAAATAATAGGCAAAGTAGTCTTTTTTAAGTGGCATTTGCATAGCAATTTCAAGCGGGGGAGGGGGCATCACATGGCAGGCAGCACATGGCCCCGGGCGGCACTCATTCCCTGTGGTTGGTCCGGGCCTGCACACCTGCTGCTTTTTTTAAAATTACTGATTCTCAGTGCACATACATTTGATACTATGGCAAACAAGACCAATAGCATAAACCTATGGGGGCGTTTCAACCAGTGGTGCTGTATACCAACAGGCGGCTGTATACCTATCTACAGGGGTCCTATATACCTATCTACCCACAGGGGGCCACTATGCCAACCTACAATGGAACTATATACCTACAAAATGGGGGCCTATATGCCTACCTACTTAATAGGTAACAATATTACTACCTACCTACTTAATGGGGGGCACCCATACCAGAGGGAAAGGGAAATTTTGGGAAGGGAATTGCTGAAAAAGTGAGAAGTCTAAGATGTTTTTGTGGTTAATTCTGCAGAAATGAGTCGTGGCTGGGAGAAGTCATTATGGCGTTTCTGAGTCGGATGGAGAAGAAAAGGCGAAAAAACACTGACTCGTATTAATGCAACCTGCTCGACCCTTAATTAGAGGTTTTGCTTTTTTTTTGCTATTACTGATGGTGTTGTTTATTTTTGAAAGTGGCGAAGTGCATGACTAAGGGAAAACTTGGAAGTGGATATTGTATGTGGGCTGATGGGATTTGTGCAAGGGCTGCTTTTTAGCTATAAACTTATCCCATAAATATAAAACCCTAACATAAAACCATGGACAGAAAAGCAAAAAAGGTTTTTACTCTTAGAATACAGTAACAGAAAAACATGATTTTAAAATGGGAATTTTTAATTTTTTGAATGGAGGGGGCTGTAAAAAAAAAAAAGGTGGCACATGAAATTTGGGGGAGTGGTCTGTAAAATGAGGTGGCAAATTGAGCGACAGCCCCAAGCAACAAAAGTTGTAACTACGCATCTTATTCCCTTCGAAATGCAATCTCAATGCACATCTTCCCATTTCCTCCCTTTTTATAGTCTTGTGGCTTCAAAGACTGTCCTGAAGAAAGACAAATTTCTTTTGTTACCTGATCTCCTGGACCCGACAAATAACTGTTTCCTGTCGTGATATACAGAACTACTGAGGTTTCTGTCATCAAACAGCTAATGTAAAACTGCAGGAAGCCCACAGAAAATTCAAAAAAGGTACATTACTAAAATGCCGAACTATGAAGGATATATTATTTACAAATATTCTTGTCACTGAACAACGCTTTTAACCTCTTAGGGCAGCGGTCTGCAACGTCGGCTCTCAAGCTGTTGGGAAACTACAACTCCCATCATGCATTTATATAATCTATATCAGTGGGCATGATGGGAGATTTAGTTTCCCAACAGCTGGAGAGCCGACGTTGCAGACAGCTGTCTTAGGGTATATTCACACGTACCTGTGCACGCCGCTGATCATCGCGTTCTTCTAAAGCGCAAGGGGAGCGGGCCCTTGGCCGGTCCCATTTACTTTCATTATCTCTGCCACTTCTTTCCCCCAGCATTCAGGGAAAACGGGCAGAAAATCATAGCTCTCTATGAGACCTAGATTACTGTAATTATAGGGTGTATTTCAGGGTGTAATTGTACTGCAATGTTCCCTGAAATACGCCCTGTCATAAGGCGTGTGAACATACCCTTAAAGGGGATGTATTGCTTCGTCAGTTAGCCTGTTTCATTGCTCTCACAGCCTCTCAGTTACAAAAATTCGGGGCGTTTCTTCCCCTCCCGCTGGGGGGTTTTCATAAAACCCAAGGGATGACATCATCCCCCCTTCACTGTTCATGCTGGCTCTGTGTGTCCCCCCCCCCCCAGTCAAATGTTGTCTCCCTATGCAGAGTATGTAAGAGCTGTTTACAAAACCACAGGCTTGTATTCATGTTACAATTGAATCCAGTTCTTTTATAAACTTCTCCAGAGCTTGTGCAGAGTAAATGCTCTCGGCCTCTAATGCTCCTTCAAGTTTTGGCCCCAATAGCACAATTGTGCGGTTTCCCCGATTATAAAAAGCCCTGCAGTGTTATTCTGTTTCTTCTGGCTGTGCAGAGTGAAAATGGCCAGTCCCTTACTTTGAGTGAGAGGCAGGAATGCAAGCTCCGTGATACAGCTGACCCGGGGGCCGAACAGAATGTAAATGAGCTCTCAGCTAGTGATGCAAAGAGGAGGGATCCGACCAGGACTGGAGATCAGTTTTAAACAGAAACAGAAGATAAGGGATCCTGTGGGTAACAAGACAGCTTTGCTAATGACATCCAATTGCAAAGTTGCTTGTATTCACTGTCCTCTTATTCTGAAGACCATTCAATGAAATGATACAACCCCTTTAACGCTGCAAAGATTTTTGTTTATGTTCATTTTTTTCTCCTCACTTTATGGGACTATAACTTTTTTATTTATATAGACATATGAGGACTTTGGGTTTTTTTTGCGGGAAAAGATCAACTTTTAATACAATAGTATCAATGAGCGCAACATATAATGTACTGATAAACTGAATAAAGTTCTTTGTAGGGAGAAACCTGAAAAAAACACAATTGTGCCAAAGACCCTTTTAATATGAGGCATGTAACGGTCCGGACTTAAAGTGGATCCATGGGACCATGGGCAAGCGTGTAAAAAGCACGCCAGGGGCAAAATCAAAGTAGGTCCCCATTTTTTACCAGAGCCGCCGCAAAGCGGGATGGACTTGCTTTGGGGGGAGTTTTCCAGGTCGTACCCCCTGCGTGTTGTTTGCGGTGGCAGCCGAAAGTTGCGTGGTGCAAAATCGTAAAAACGGGGCTCTGTCGGGGACAGGCAGAAAGGCGGGCAGGCAAAAAAGTTTGGGGTTGTCAGGCGGGAAGGCGGGGCAAGCACAGGATTCATGGAAAAGAGACGGTGCAAGGGTAGGGGTTAACGGTAGTCAAAAACGAGACAACTGGAAATGTTTTCAAAATAGGAAAAGGCACTAAAAAATCCGGCAGGGAGTGGGGCCCGGAGCCCCCCCGGGGGAAAATAGGGCATCCCCGGCAATTAACCAATTCCGGCCCTGCCCCTTTAAATTTCACGGCCGGCGCGCCGCGCCGGGCAGGGGAGGCTGGGGGGTTCACAGGAGCCCCCCCGGGTGAAACCCGGCGCGCAGGAGGGCGAGTGCGCCGGACTGGGAAAGGGGCGCATCGTCCCCGGCAGCGAGGTGGGGGGAGCCGGGGTCCCGCGCCCGTGTTGCGGGCTGCGGAAGGTCAAAAAACATACCCCCCCCCTTTACCCCTCCCCTTTTTCGGGCCTGGGGAATTATGCAAAAAATCACGGCCCCAAGATGTTGCCCTCGGCTCCCAAGATCTTCTTCAGGCCCAAAACTCCTTCCAGTCGATCAGGAAATGCCCCCTTTTCCCCTGAGGGTCTTCATACTGGGTTTTTCATTTCAGTGAAGATGTCGGCGGCTCCGCTTCGGAAGTTTGGGGGATGATCCCGGGGAAAAACGGTCAGGCCCACGGGCTTCAAAAGGGACTGGAAGGAGTTGGGAAATGCATTGTGGGGGGGAGCCGGGTTTTAGGCACCCTTTTTGATGGCCGGGTACTTAAAAAGGGTCCTAGGGTACCGGGGGCCCAATTTGTACGAGGGGATTTGGGCCCGGATATATCTTTCCGATAGCCAGCCCTTGTCGCCAGGAAAAAACACTGGGGGGGGGTCTTCTATTTTTGTCCCTTGGCCCTTCATGCTTGGGAGCATGCTGCAGAGACTGGGGTTTTTCCAAATGGCACCTAACTGGGGGAAAAAGTATCTTCCCAAACCCCGGGGGAAGACAATGGTTGGGGGCTTTTTTTGGGCCATGACATAAAAATGGGATTTTACCAGGGGATTCTGATCCAGGGGTTATAGAAAAAAACTCTGCCCACGGAAGAAGCGGGCCAATATCCTGTCGAGCCGAGACAAAGTCCCCGCAAATAGCCCCCCGGGATCTGTTGATTTCTCCCACTTGGCCGTTGTCTGCGGGTGGTGCAAAGAGAAAATCGAGTTCACCTGCAACCGAGAGCAGGGGCCCCGCCAGAACCTCGACACAAATTGGACCCCCGATCCGAGAAATATCCGGGGGAAAGTCCGTGTAGGCGGAAGATTGGAGAAAAAAACTGGCTGGCCAACGGGGGGCAGAGGGCAGCCTGGGCAAGGGAAAAATTCGCCACTTCGAAAAACGGTCCGCACCACCCAGATGCCCTGTTCCCCGAAGGGGAGGCGATCCGTATGAAATCCATCGCCACATACCCAAGGGGCCCTAGGGAGGGAGAGGCTGGAGAAAACCCGCGGGTTTGGGGAGAGGAGTCTTGTTCGACACAAGTAAACAGGCTTCAGTTTCCCTTTGATGTCCCAGAAAGCCTGACACCATAAAAAAAAGAGATTGGGGAACGATTTGCTGCCCCGGGTGGGGCCACTGGGAACTTGTCCCCATTTCAAAATTTCCCCTCCTGAAGCGGGAATAAAAGAGGGACCCTTGGATGGTGGATTGGGGTTTTGGCCATTGGGGGTATTGAAGATTTTTTGGAGGGTAGATGGTGATGGAAAAGCGTGCACCCCCAGAAGAAAACGCCACTCTTTAAGGCTAGCTTGAAGCCGAAACTCCTGGTCCCGGGTTTGTATTTTTCTTGCGGGGGAGAGGTTTGGGAGAAGAAGGCACAGGTGACCCTCTTCCCTTTAGGCCCCTTTTCTGCGTAAGAATTGCCCCGGGCCCGGATGAGGAGGCATCCCCCCCAGAAAGAATTGGGTTCTCGGAATCAGGCTGGTCGGTGCAGGGCTGCCTTAAGCTGCACAAATCCTTTTTGGCCTCGGGGGCCCTCTGCCGGGGGTTGGGTTTTTTTTTGGTAAGTGCAATGATAGGCCCCACCAAAAGGTAGAACAGGCAAAAAAAAAGACGATAATAATTCGAGAAGCCCGGGAAGCGTTGTTGCTCGTAGGCCCCCCGGGCAGGCCATGAAAACAGCCGAAATTTTGCAGGATCCAAATCGCCCCGCGGTCGAGATGACGAAAACCAAAGGGAAAGGGAGGCTGGTCTGGAGGAAGAAAAATTCTCTAATTTAGCGTAAAAGGGGTTTTGGCATATAGCCGCTCCAACCCCAGGCGGACATGGAGCGGAGTCCCAATCACCCCGGAAAAAAACCAGAATGTCGTCTAGGTAGCCCACGACACAGTGTAAGGAGACCCCGGGATACTTTCCAAAAATTTGGGGAAAGACTTCGGGGGCATTGCACAGACCAAAAGGGCAATGGGTCCCGAAGTGTCCATCCCGTTTTTAAAAAAGCAGTCTTCCATCGCCCCCCTCACGAATGGGAGAAGTTGTAGGCTCCTCGCAGGTCAAATTGGAGAAAAAATTTTTCTCCACGAAGCCCGGAAAACGTTCTTTTATCCCGTGGGAAGGGATAGCATTTTTCAAAAGTGATTTTGTTAAGGCCCGATAGTCGTACAGGGGCCCTGGGGGTCATCTTTCTTCTGCACAAAGAAAAATCCTGCCCCCTGGGGGGGAGGTTTTTGTATAAAGCCCCCTTTGAGGTTTTCCGAAAGTAGTTCGACATGGCCCCGGGGCTTGGGACCGAAGGGGGTAAACCCCGCTCCTGGGGGGATGGTTCCCGGCATGATCAAAATTTGGGGAGTCATAGGGGGGATGAGGGGAAAGGGGCTCGGCCCTTTCCTGAGAAGACGTCCGATATCCTATTCCGTGGGCAACCTGGCGGGCCTGGGGATGGGTTTGGGGGAAGGGAACGGAGCGCACCGGGGCGGGGGCACAAACAAAAGTTCCCGGGGTCAGGTCCCCAGCGCACCCACTCGCTGTCTTCCCCTTAAGAGTGGGGCAGGGCGCAGCCACGGGAAACCCCCACGGCGCGAGGAAGACCAGACAGAGTAAGAGGGGGGGTCCCCGTCAGGGGGCCCACGGGACTCACCCCTTTGGGCCTGTACCGAAGGCGTCCCAAACAGCTCCCCAGTGACCGAGGATATCACAAAAATTCTCCAGTCTAAAACCCCTGGAAGCTGATACCGGGGTACAAGGGCGGCGTGGATAAATTCCCCGGCGGAACCGGAGTCCAGGAAGCGGAGCCCCGGAATACAAGACTTGGTAGTCCGACTCCCCCGATATTCAGGGGGAGAGAAGAGTTTCAAATGGGATGCCTCCCCCCCCCTGGGCCTAGGTGGGGCATTTTTCCCGGACTTGGGGGCAACGGACGCTCCCCCGAAAATTTTCCGGGAATGGCGCGTACAGGCACAGTTTTTCTGCACGCGACGGGGTAATTCTGCTCGAAATGTGGGCTTGCCACCTGATTTGGGGCCCCTTTCCCCGACGGCAAGGGAAGCATAGTGGAGGCTCTGGAATCCGGGGCCCGGGTGGCAGAACCGGGGCCACCGGTCCGATCTTGGCGCAGCTCTTTTGCCTTCCCGCGGCGTAGTTTTGGGGTGGCCGGGATTTAAATTTACTTTGAGAGGATGAAAAAAATTTCCCTTTTCGCAAGGGGGCCTTAACCCCGCTGGAAAGGCCTTCATAAAGGTGGGCACCCCGGGCGGGGGTCATTCCAGGCAGCTACGATGCCAGGGTGCGAAACTGTACCGCATAATCCTCGACCGAGGTTTCACCCCGGCCAGGTTTTAAGAGGGCCGTCTCCGCAAAAAGATCTCATGTGGGTTTGGGGACATGCGGAATTCAGAAAGGAAAAGGTGAGGCCGCATCACCGGACCTCCCTGTCCCAAAAAGGGGGTAGCCCAGGGAGGGCCCCCGGACAAAACAGGTTTACCCAAACGCCCCTTTGGAACGTTCAGACAGGAAAGGGCCCCCCCTTTAACTAATGTGCATGGTGCACTGGGTGAGGCATCCCTGCGAATTGGGGTGCCGTCAAATTTGGCAGGCAGCAACAAAAAGAAACTGGGTCCCCAACGGGGGGGGGGTTTCAGTGGCGCTGCCGAAGCGGGGGCGGCCCCGGGGGGAGGTAGTGGCTGTGTGGGCGGGTAACAAGCTGCTGCTCTGGGGTCAATTTTCCAGTGTTTTCGCCTGCTGGGCCCAATTGTTGAGATGTGGGTCACCCCCGGGGAGGTTCCCCCACATGGTTGCGGTTTTCCTTGGCGGGATCCAAGGCCGGATCTTCGTAACGGGCCGGAGTAAAAATGGATCCACTGGGCCACCGTAAGCGTGGTGTAAACCAACCAGGGGCGGGGTCTAATTGGTCCCGGTTTTCCCGGGCCCGCCGCAAAAGGGATGGACTTGCTCGGGGAAAATTTACCGGCGTACCTCTGCGTGACTTGCTTGCGGTGGCACCGAAGTAAAAGCGTGGTGCAAAATCGTAAGACAGGTTGTATCGGGGGACACAGAAAGGTTTAGGATACGGTAAGGGTTTTGGTCAAGATCGGGAGCAAAGGGTACGGACACGGGAGATCAGAACAAGACGCTTCACAATAGGGAAGGCAAAAGATCCCCGGGGGGAGCCGGAAGCGCCCAGGTAAAAATAGAGGGCTGCCCGGCAATTAAACCAATTACTGGCGCACTGCCCCTTTAAAATTTCCAGACCGGCGCGCAGGCCCTAGAGCAAAAGGGGGGGGGGGCGCAACCTCGGGCAGGAGAGGCGCGGGGACCAGGAGCGCGGCCGGTGATACCGGGGCCGGGGGGCGAGTGCCCCCGGCGCCCGGCACCGGGGAGCGGGGCATCGTCGCGGCGCCGAGGGGAAACAGACCGCGGCGGCGCCCCCCAAAACCCCCGGGTTTTGGGGTCGGGTGGTCGCAACAGAGGTCTACACAGCAAGGTTCCGTCGGTTTTAAAAGGCGATTCGTATTTTTCCCAAAAAAACCGCGTACTCGGCTGCTTTGCAGTTAAAAAAACCCCTGCTTTTGTTAAAAAAAAAAGATTTTTTACGTCATGTTTAAAATCTCCGGAAATGCAACATGTTGTAATTCCAAGATTCCCTGGATTTGCCGTTTTGGCCCCCCAAAAGATGTTTGGGTCCGAAAAACAAACCATGGTTTTTGCGCAAAAACACGGCATAAAAGTGGGCCCCGCCATGGGCAGTAAAAACTGCTTTTGTATTCTGCATTTTTACATTTTCGTTTTTTACAAATTCTTTTTAGTTTTCTTTAAATTTTTTTTTAGATTTGCGCTGAAGTGACACTTTCTGAGACCAATAACTTTTTGTTTTTCCACTTTTACCTGAGTGAAAAGGTTTTTTTTGCTTGTTGAAAATAGTTGTATTGGTATTTTTGGGTTAAAATTGAAACCCAAAATTTACATACACTATTTAAAAAAGACACATATGCAGTTTTTTCTCACTATCTGACATGAAATGAATAACCTTACCCGTTTTAGGTGAACAGGATTCCCAAAATTAAAATTCAAATATTTGCAAAATCCAGAATAAAAGGAAAAAAAAATTTTTTAAAAACATTTTTTTATTTCCTTCAAAATCAAAAGTTTACTACATAGGATTACTAAACTAACAAATTTGGGAACCCCCTATGTGATGTATATTTTTGGAAGTTTGATTTTTTTGGCACCAAATTTTATTAATTATGGACACACCCCGAGATTTTTTTAAACCCCAAACGAAAACGCACTGCTTCTGTGGTTATATCATGGGAAAAATCTAAAAAACACCAAAAATTTGGGGGAAAGAATTGTGAAATTGCTCAAGTCGGTCATCTTTGGGGGCAAATTTCCAGATTCCTAAAGGGCCTCTTCATCTCAATTTATGCAAGAAAACAGATGGGAAGTCCCGCCCCCATATGCTCAGGAAGGAACGGTTCTGTGTCTAGAGATGAAAGTTCTTTTTGGTCCACATACAACCCAAGAAAAAAAAACAAAAGACTTGTGAAGATGTGGGGGAAGCTGGTAAGATTGTGTATTATCCCCAGTGAAAGGTCTGTATTAACAAGGGGAAAGGCCACTCTCAAAGATGCCATCACTCCAAAAGAAACACACAAAAGCCACAAATGCACACAGGAAAAAAGACCTACATTTTTGGAGACATGTCCTGTGATCTGACGAAACTACAATTGAATTGTTTGGCCATAATGACCATCGTTATGTTTGGAGGAAAAATGGTGAAGCTTGGAGGCTTAAGAACACCATCCCAACTGTGAAACACATGGGCGGCAGCATCATGTTGTGGGGATGTTTGCTGCAGGAGGGACTGGTGCACTCTACAAAATAGATGGCAACATGAGGAGAGAAAATTATGTGGCAATACTGAAGCAACATCTCAAGACATTAGCCAGAAAGTTAAAGTTTGGCTGGAAATAGGTCTTCCAAATGGACAATGACCTGAAGCATAATTCCAAACTGGTTACAAAGCGGTTAAGGATAACCAAGTCAATGTTTTGGAGTGGCCATCACGAGCCCTGATCTCTGTCCTATTAAAAATTTATGAGCAAAGCTGAAAAGGCAGGTGAGAGTAAGGCGACCTACAAACATGGCTCAGTTACACCAGTTCTGTCAGGAGGAATTGGCCAAAATTCCTACCAACTATTGTGATAAGCTTGTGGAAGGATATCCAAAATATTTGAACCAAGTCATACAGTTTAAGGGCAATGCTACCAAATACTAATTAAATGTATGTAAATTTTTGACTTTACAGAAAGTAATAAAAATGCCTTGAAAAATTCTCTCATTATTCTGGCGTTTGGCAAATATAAATAATTTTGGTAATCCTAATTGACCTTAATCCTAACCTATGGGCAAAAAAGTGAGTTTTAGACCGAAACAGTTTCATACATGTAGCCCTTTGTTCCTTTTGTTTATTACATATTTTCATATTTCAGAAAATATGCATATTTGCATACTTTCTAGCATTAACTTTCTATTATTTCCTAAACACAACTTTTTCTAAGCAAATCACTGCCAGCCTCTTGCTGGTTACCTATTTCTCCCCAGTCAGGTTGGCTGGTGAACACTACTAATATATTTTTAAAGTAAAGAAAATAAAAATGGCAGTTGCATACAATCATAGGACCTACTGAAATACTAAAGATAATTAGAGGTCTGAACTCTACATTGAGTGGTCTACATTGGCCTTATTGCATTACACCAGCAATGCTTACCATGATGGCAGTTCTTTGAAATTAACATGGACACATTTTTCATGACATTTTTTTATGCTTTTTAAATATTTCTGGTATTTTAGTGCTTGAGATTCCTTACACCTTTTCATTAACTAACCAATCTCCTATAAACTATAAGTAAGCATTTAGCATATTTTTATCAAACAAATTTACACTAACCTTGGTTTCCATGATTACCATTGTAGACAGAACATAATGTAATCCTCCAGGTACCTCAGGGTTTATTACCATGGTGATGATGGATGAGGATTTACAAATGATGTTCTATCTGTTAAGCAACTTCAATGTCCTTTACTATTGCAATTTTTTTTTTAAAATCACAATTGCAAAGAGACTATAAAGTGCTTTTTTAAGGTGATTTTTTTTATAAAATAATTGCTACTTACCTTGTACATACAGTTGAAACCAGATACATACACTATATAAAAAGACACATCTGCATGTTTTTCTCACTCTCTGATATGAAATCAGAATAAACCTTACCTGTTTTAGGTCAATTAGGAACCAAAATTATTTATACTTGCCAAATGCCAGAATAATGAGAGCATTTTTAATTTTTATTACTTTCTGCAAAGCCAAAAGTTTACATACATTTCATTAGTATTTGGTAACATTGCCCTTAAACTGTATGACTTGGATCAAACGTTTTGGATATCCTTCCACAAGCTTCTCACAATAATTGGTAGGAATTTTGGCTTATTCCTCCTGACAGAACTGGTGTGACTGCGCCATGTTTGTAGGTCGCCTTGCTCACATCTGCCTTTGCAGCTTTGCTCATAAATTTTCAATAGGATTGAGATCAGGGCTTTGTGATGGCCACTCCAAAAGATTGACTTGGTTATCCATAAGTCACTTTGTAACCAGTT
Organism: Phyllomedusa bahiana; assembly: GCA_025379985.1. Classification (NCBI taxonomy): domain Eukaryota; kingdom Metazoa; phylum Chordata; class Amphibia; order Anura; family Hylidae; genus Phyllomedusa; species Phyllomedusa bahiana. Next base: position 25,329 of record JAODAL010033929.1, on the reverse strand, counting down.
TGGCAGTATGCTTCGGGTCATTGTCCATTTGGAAGACCCATTTCTGCCCAAGCTTTAACTTCCTGACTGATGTTTTGAGATGTTGCTTCAGTATTGACAGATAGGGCCACATGTATGAAATTATTTAGGTCTAAAACTCACTCTTTTGCCCATAGTAACCTATGGACAAAAAAGTGAGTTTTAGACCTAAACAGGTATAACACTGTCTGAAGAAGGGAGCTAGTCCTCTCGAAAGCTCACTATCAAATATACTCAGTTAGCCTCTAAAAGGTATCGCCTGTTTTCTTCACTCTTCTAGACTTAAACAGGTTCATACATGTGGACCATAATCTTCTTTCCTCATGGTGCCATCTATTTTGTAAAGTGCACCAGTCCCTCATGTCGCACCAGAATCGTGCGAGGCACCACATTTATTAATGTGTCACAACAAAATGTGGTGTAAAACTGTCTTACTGTCTCGCAACGGCACACATGTGAGACATTTTCATACATACTGACGAATGCTACACTAACTTATTGAGAATGATGACTGTTGAGGCGGTGCTACTTTTCCTACATGTCCCCCAAAATGCATAAACAAAAATATTTACATAAAAGCTTTATTACCAGATTGATATATTAAAGGATAGCTGTAAGTCATGTTTGACTTCTGCAATCATATTTGGTGCTCAAAGTGTTCACCAATAGTATTCTGAAACTTCTGATATTGGTAAACTTCTGCATTAATATTAGTTATAGTGTCCACAGGGATTGTTCTGGACAATGTTTTAATTTCTTATCCAGGAGCAGCTGGTTTTCTACAATATACCACTTTCTTTAGGGTTCCTCACGGGTAGAAGTTGAGGGACAGGAAAAGAGCTCAACACTTGGACAAGTGTGCATGTGTTCTGAATGGGAAGCAGTGAGTGGGCCTCTACCAGACCCCACTAGTGGCAGCTTATCTCCTAATTAGAGAATGTTGAAATCAGGCCCGGACTGCCCATAGGGCAAACCAGGCATTTGCCTGGCGGGCCGCTGGGGTCTGGGCTGCAGCGCCGGCTCGGAGCGCCCGCTGAGGGGGCCGGTGTTTCCCCCCCTGGCGGGCCCTGAGTGCCGGCGCATGCACAAGTGCTGCATTGGTTGCATCAGCGACCGGACCTCTGTGGCAGGGGACCGACAGGCCCCCCTCGCCACATGGCTGCACAGCCGGATCACAGACCCAGCCATGCAGCCATCACGGCCGCCGCCTGCACCGCGCGGTGTAAGCAGCGGCCGAGGCTGAACAGCTGGAATCTACTGATCCTGTCTGTTCAGCTCTCAGGAGGCCGCGCAGCATGCGCGCGATGTAATGACGTCATCGCACGCCTGCTCCGCGGCCCCCACTCGGGTGAGAGCGGCCGCTCCGGACGCACTTGGAGAAGAGGAGAGGAGGGAAACTAGGTGAGTATGATTTTTATTTTTTTTTTAAACTACTTACTGGCCCTGCCTACCTATATGATGCCCTGCCTGGCTATATACTACCCCTGCCTGGGTATATACTACCCCTGCCTGGCTGAATACTGCCCTGCCTGGCTATATACTGCCCCTGCCTGGCTATATACTGCCCTGCCTGGCTATATGCTGCTCCAGCCTGGCTATATACTACCTTTGCCTGACTATATACTACCCCTGCCTGGCTATATGATGCCCTGCCTGGCTGTATACTGCCCCTGCCTACTTATATGATGCCCTGCATGGCTGTATACTGGCCCTGCCTACCTATATACTGGCCCTGCCTGCCTACTTACTGGCCCTGCCTGGCTACTTACTGGCCCTGACTGCTAATTACTGCCCCTGGCCCTACCTGGCTAATTACTGGCCCTACATCTCTAATTACTGGCCCTACCTGGCTAAATTACTGGGGGCAGCCCTAGCTACCTAGCTGATTACTGGGGACAGCCCTAGTTACCTGGCTGATTACTGGGGGCAGCCCCAGCTACCTGGCTAGTTACTGGGGACAGCCCCAGCTAACCTGGCTAGTTACTGGGGACATCTCTTGCTATCTGGCTAGTTACAGGGGTAGGCCCTGTCTACCTACCAAATTAATGGAGGAAGGCCCTGTTTACCTACCTAATGGGGGTCTATCTATTTACATGCCACTTATCTGACATTTTTTTTTAATTTCTAATTTTTAGGGTCTAAAATACGCTGTTTGGGGAATTGATAGGAAAGTGCTGGAAGAGAGAGGAGCCTGAGATGTATTTGTGGTAAATTCTACAGGGACCAGTAGTGACCGGGAGAAGAAGACATTGCATGCTTTACCGGACAAGGAAAGAAATGGAAGGGAACGACTCATCAGGGAAGACATCATGGAGGTTTGGGCCAAATGGAGAAGAAAAGGAGAAGAGAAAAACTCCAATCAAGGATGACGTCTCTGGGAGTCCCTGCTGTCAGGGGTCATTTTACTTCTGTGTTGAATCAGTGCTGTATTCATGTGATGGTGACCTGACTACTGGTGATGTGATTGGTACGGTTGTAGGTTATGCTGGTGCTTATGTAGTGTCAGTGTGGGCTTGTCCCTGATTGTAAAGCAAGTGCACACCTGACTCTGTGACAAGGGGTTTCTCTGCACCACTGTTTCTTTCTTTCTTATGTTTAGGGGGCTCTCACACAGAGCGGTTTTGGTGCATTTTTTGATGCGTTTTTTTGTGCAGAAATATACAGCATTAACTGCTCTGCCTTTCTGCACAAAACCGCACCAAAAACACATAAAAATGCACCAAAAATGCTCCATGTGAAAGCAGCTTTATAGTGTAGTTTATTTTAGAAAGTAGCGATGTACAAGAACAAGGGAAATTTTTTAAGCGGATATTGTATTTGGGCTGCTGGGGGCTTAGTGCCAGGGCTGACTTTTATTCCCAGTCCGGCCCTGGTTGAAATCAAAACAGCATGATCCTTCATTCCCCAAACATGTACTGTTAAGAGGGATTCAAGACACCTCCATACAGTACACATTAGAAATCTTCAGGTTCAGCCATTATTCATTTAATGTGTAGGGCCAACTTTAGCTTAAGGAGACAGTCTGATACGAAATATAATTACAGTCAGTGCGATCTGTCCTTTAAATTTATATGCAAGGGTCAAATTGTCATGGAAAATTCAATTAAAGCAATATGTAGGCCTCGATCATTAAGAACTCGAGCAGAAGCTAAAATGTATGTGTAATAAAAAGTCCAAACTTAGCCTCCTTAAAAATGCTAATCTAGGGCAATGCAAATTTAATGAAGGTTGATTAGAAAATTGAAAGTGCATCTCAAAGCAGAAAATAGACTAATCAATAGCTTAATGTCATCATCTAAATCATTGGTAAAATTGTTGTCAACAGGATTGGCTAACTTAGTTTATGACATGTGGTATGAATGTATATAGGCAGTGCAGACCTTCTATCTGTAAATGCTACATTATAATTGTACACCTCAGAAATAATATTCAAGTTACTTATTTTAGATAAGCCCTAATTTTTCATGGGATATCAGTTAGGAGTTGTAATCTAAAATACAAGAATAACCTTTTTTGGCTTAACTGGACCCTGATAAGCTACTTGCAAAAGATCAGTTACGAGTGAGTGATATAAGAGCATGGTTACAAAATCGTGGTGAGACCATTGCATACTCTACTTTCTGCTTGTGAAGTATAGAGTATGGTTATTCCCAAAGGAAAGGGCACAGTTATATCTAATGCACAGAAAGGACTGGGAGGGTTGAAAATGGAAAATGAAACAATAATAATATTAACATTGCTGTCAACTACTGCAAAATATGCTTGTGTCTTAACCCCTTCTCAGCATTAGTCATACTGTCAGTCATAATGTCAGTAAGGAGGTATGGACTGGGCTCATCCTCTGAGCCTGCTCCATACGCGGCAGGTGCCAGCTGTTAAATACAGCTGACACCCACTGCTAGTCAGGTATCTTAAAGGGGTTTTGCCACAATCTCATTTCATACCTCCTGTATCCAGCTCTTCAGCTCTGTGTGCTCAGAAGGGGCGTGTGTGATTTGTTTGAATTGCATATCATGTGATCCAGCAGGATGACATCACTATGCCTTTCCTCTCTCTAGTCAAAGAAAGGTCTGTCTATGTAAAGCATTGTGAGTAGCTGAGAAGTAATGTTTTTGCTTCACAGCACAAGGGTCCTAGGTTCAAATCCCTGCAGGAACCAAACCTGTGTTATTTTTCTCTTTATCAATGCACATACCTCATTGAGGTTTCTTTTTTATTTATTTGCACTGTTTGACTAATTACTAAGGAGTTTGAACACTTAGTAGCTACCTGAGAGGAGAAGTGATGTCTGAGCATGTCTGACCAGGACTGAGGAGCTCTCAGCCCTGGTCGTTTCCCCTGGACAGGCTGTAAACAATGGATCACTACAGGAGCAGCTAAAACAAAAACGGTGCAGAATGTTTTAATAATAATGAATGGTAAAAATGTTTGTTATTTCATTTGCAAGGTTTCCACGTAAATTTTACTTCGTGGCATAACCCCTTTAAGGGATCTACAAGTGTAAAAAAAATTAAAAGTTCAAAACACCCCCTTTCCTCCATTTAACAGATAAAAAGTTACACATAATTGGTAACGCTCTGCCTATAAAATTTCGAGCTATTAAAATATAACATTTATCCCATATGGTGAACATCGTGGAAGTAAAAAAATACCCAACATAATTGTGTTTTTTGGTCATTTCACATCCCCAGAAAATTGGAATACAATGTGATAAAAAAGTTGCATGTATCCCAAAATTATACACTTCAGCCTACAAAAAAACAAGCCCTCACTCAGTTCCATAGATGGAAGTAACAAAAGTTACTGGTCGCAGAAAATGCACTGAAGTGCAAATTTAAAAAATAGAGACTTTTTTTTCGTTTCTTAAAAATTGAAAAACATAACCCTACACATTTGGTATGTCCAGAATCTTACTGACTAAAAAAATGAAAGTCCTGCAAAAGTGGCACACTTACTTTTTTTTTCTTTTTTTTTTTACATTCCAACCCACTTAGAATTTTTTGGGGGGGTTTACCATTATATTGTATGGTGCAGTCAATGACACCATTAAAAAGCAAATTTTATCCTGCTGAAAAAACAAGCCCTCATCCAACTACATTGACAGAGGAATATAAAAGTAATGGTTCTTGGAAAGCGGAGAGGAAAATATGAACACAAAAAAATATATAGGCTGTGATGGGAAGGGGTTTAGTTTCACAAAATCTGTGTATTCTTGCATTTAAAATAATTAAAGCTTTTCCGACAGTCCTCAATATGAATCAATAAGGTTTTCTGGTCAGAGATCGGATCCATTATATGGAAGCCATGACACCACTGGGAAGAAAGCCTTATTGAAGTTGAAATGATAGGTAAAAATTCATCTCTTTTAGTGACAGGATCTATTTAAAGGGCATAGTTGAATAATAACTTAGAAGTAATGCAATCATGAAGCAAATAATTAATAATTAGACACAAATTGATGCTTTATTTCTAGGTTTCTTGAAAAGCCTTCCATCAGATTAGAGGATGGGGTAGTGGAAGCAAATTTTTTAGGGACCAGATACAATTCGGTTTTGAATGGAGGAAGACTTTAACTTGTACTATACATGTCACCGAATAGGAGAGCTAATTGTGTTCAGTCTAATGTATGTAAATTGTTAGTGTTATTGGAGAATAACTGATGCATGTATGGTGGCAGAAGGTAAAAATAAACAGCACATTCAGGCTATGTGCTAAAAAAAGGTACAAGAATCCCACTGTTAAGTAGATGTGAACCTGGGTGCATGTTTCCATATATCTCATTCCTACTCACAGAACCTGTCAGTCAGCGCACAAGGCTCACTTAAGTTCCCGCTAAGACTGCATTTTTTTTTTCAATTACTTCAATCATAAAATTACAATCATTTTAAAAAGCTGCAGTCTGATTGTAACATGATTTATGTTGGAATATGGAACCTAAACCTTTTACATTGTCTCCAGAAACAAATATTCTCGCTTCAGTAAACAGCCATACCATGAAGATAAAGCTATTTAATTGGATGCAGAATATATAATTAGTTTTTGCATTCTTGCTGTTAACAAAACGACTGAGCACTAATTTGAGCTCTTGAAACCTGAGACAGGTTATCACTTACAAATATCACATCTCTTTACAAGCATACTACTTTATTATAATGGTGTCCATCCCTGTCCTCTCTAGGCTGGTTGAAGACCACTTTACACAAAGGCCAAGACTATTAATAAGTCAACTTACCTAAATGTGAAAAAATTATAGAACTTAATGCATATTTATTTCTACTACAAATTTCCAGTTCATTTAGTATATAAATGAATTAATAGGATCAAATAATCTGTGTTACCAACCAAGTTTTTCTGCAGTCTATATAAAGTATTCTTCAATTAACCCCTTAACGCCGCAGCCAGTTTTGACCTCTGTGACAGAGCCCCATTTTTCAAGTCTGACATGTATCACTTTATGTTGGAATAACTTTTGATACTTTTACCTATCCATGTGATTCAGAGACTTTTTCGTGACACATGGTGCTTTCAATTAGTAATAAACTTTGGTTCATGCCATCCTTGTTTATTTGTGATATTTGAAAAATATCAAAACGTGAAAATTTGGAGAAACTTGACATTTTAAAAATCCAAAAATGTCTGCGTATAAGACAGATAGTTATACCACGCAACATAGTTTATAACTAGGATTAACTATACATATGCTTTATGTTTGCATCATTTTTTAAATACTTTTTATTTTCTTACCGCAGTAGGGGGCTTTAGTAGCAAATTTCACATTTCCAAGAAAATTTGCAACAGATTTTTTTTTTTTTTTAGGGACCAATCCAATTCTGACGTGGCTTTGAGAGGACTGTATGTTAAATGACTCCATCTAAGAAACTACACCCCTTAAATTATTCAAAACAGTGTTTGGGAACGTTTATTAACCCTATAGGTGTTTCACAAAAATTAAAGCAAAGTGGAGGTGAAATTTCCAAATTTTACTTTTTCTTGCAGATGTTCAATTATTATCCATTATTCATTGGAGCATGGTAGATGTGATCAGGGAAATGCAACTTAATATTGATTCCCCTGATTCTGCCATTTTTAGAGATATCCCATATGTGGCCTTCATGCGCTATTTGACTCAACCACAAGGCTCAGAATAAGAGGAGCACCTTCTGGATTTTGGGGTCTCATTTTTTTTGCGGAAATCTTAAAGTGCTAAACTTAATAAACCCCCCTAAATGGACCTCATTTGGGAAACTACACCCATATCCAGGGCTGTAGTGCATATATTGACGCCACATGTGTATCACAATATTTTTAGCATTTGACTGTAAAATTGAAAAAAAATGTTTTCCAACAATCTGTAGTTTTAGCTGAAAATGTTTTATTTTCACAAGGATCCTGGAAAAAAAGCACCCCAAAATTTATTACGCAGTTTCTTCCAAGTTCAGCAATACCCCATATATGGGTGTAAACTGCTGTTTAGGCGCATGGCAGGGCCTACAAGGGAGGGAGCCCTATTTGGTTTTTGAAACACAGACTTTGGTAGGTGCCATGTCACATTTGCAAAGCCCCCAATGTACCAGTACAGGTGAACCTTCCAGAAGTCATCCAATTTTGGAATTAACACCCCTGACAGGACTCATTTAGAGGTGTATTGTGCATTCTGGACCCACAGTTGTTTCACAATTTTTTTTAGCATTGGGCCATAAAAAGGAGAAAACCCCCCAGCAATTCAGTTATTGTTTTTTGTGCTTCATTTTTACAGCATTTGCCATGTAGTATAAAAGGCATAATAACTTTACTATGCCGGTCGGTACAATTACAATATCATCATTTTATATAGTTTTTTATGTTTTATTACTTCACACAATAGAAATATGTTTGTAAAAAAAATTGCGTTTTTATGTTATCATAGTCTGACAGCCATAACTTTTTTATTTTTCTTTATAGGGATCTGTATATGGGCTTGTTTTTTTGTAAGATGTGTTGACATTTTCAATGGTACCACATAGGGTTCATATGACACTCCGATTGCTTTTATCAATGATTTTACAAAGCGAGATGAACAATTCCGTCATTGTTGGTTAAATGACATGACAAATTTATAGGTTAGGTCATTACGCATATGTCAATACCAAATAAGTGTACTTTTTTATTTTTGATCTTTTTTTAGAACAATGGTGTTTGTTATGGAGAAAGGGCGTTATACATGTTTAATTTATTAATGTTTGTATTTTTAAAAAAAATTTATTTATACTTTTTTTTTTACATCCACAAGTTTTTTTCTTACTTTTCCCCAGAGGAAAAATACATCACTCAGCGATCTATTAAATTGCTGCTACAATACATAGCAAAACATTACTGTACAAAACATATTGTAGCTGTCAATCACCATGCTCTCCCGGGCGTGCTGACTTCAGAGGCAACCCGGAGCCTTTCTTAGGCTTACGGGTTGCCATAGAAGCGATTGGCACACCGTGATCGAGTCATGGGGGGGGGGGGGCAATGGAGGCAGAGGGAGCTCCATCTCGCTTCCCTTAGCTGCTGCAATTGATTGTGGCATTTAAGGGGTTAATCGGCCACATCCAAAACTCACTCTGGTCGTGGCTGACGGCATGAAACCAGCTGTAATATACAACTGGTTCCATACTCTGATCATGCGGCCTCTGCTTGTGATCCTGCACGATCTTCATAAAAAAACATACAAAAAATGGGACATTACTTACTCAAAAAACTCTCCAGTTCTTAGGGGCTTGTTCACAGCTCAGTGGTTGAACTAACATGAACCCAGCAGCTAGCAACTCTGGCATTTATGCTAACTGGGAAAAGATCACAGGTGCAGCTAATTGCTTGAGCAAGATGAAAAACTGTACACCAACTTAACTATTCACACCAGCATGCAGAAAAGCCGCAGTATAATGAATGGGGAGATTGCACAGATGCAAAGTTACCAATAAAACAACCACTCACATACCCTCAGGGCATGAGGGGGGTGATTGTCGGTACTACAATTGCATATAATAAGGTGATACAGAAGGGTGCCATAAATATAGATACGTGTAGTACACCATGCTAGCTTACAACCTATTAGTGACACCCATACTATTAGATTAGGCGGGCTGCCCAGCATTTTCTAAGTGTCCAACACAACACAGAAACACTCCGCTTCCCAGCACTGTTGGGCAAATAAAAAAGGACATACTGGAAAAATATTAAATATGAGGTATTAGTTGGTATTGGGACCCCAATACACAAGCTCACAAGCCTCTTCATGGCTCCTCATGTCTTGTGAGTCCCTACACTAACAATTTTACAGAAAAAAACATACAAAAAATGGGACATTACTTACTCAAAAAACACTCCAGTTCTTAGGGGCTTGTTCACAGCTCAGTGGCTGAACTAACATGAACCCAGTAGCTAGCAACTCTGGCATTTATGCTAACTGGGAAAAAGATCACAGGTGCAGCTAATTGCTTGAGCAAGATGAAAAACTGCACACCAACTTAACACCTATTCACACCAGCATGCAGTAAAGCTGCAGTATAATGCATGGGGAGATTGCACAGATGCAAAGTTACCAATAAAACAACCACTCATACAACCTCAGGGCATGAGGGGTTTGGTTGCCGGCACTACAATTGCATATAATAAGGCGATACAGAAGGGTGCCATAAATATAGATACGTGTAGTACACCATGCTAGCTTACAACCTATTAGTGACACCCATACTATTAGACCAGGCGGGCTGCCCAGCATTTTCTAAGTGTCCAAAACAACACAGGCACACTCCGCTTCCCAGCACTGTTGGGCAAATAAAAAAGGAATACTGGAAAAATATTAAAAAATAAAGGTATTTAGTTGGGTAATGGGGCCCCAATACACAACTCACAAGCCCTACATGGCTCCTCATGTCTTGTGAGTCCCTACACTAACAATTTTACAGAAAAAACATGCAAAAGATGGGACATTACTTACTCAAAAAACACTCCAGATCTTCATAACCTACCCATATATCAATTTTTAGGAATCCTTTCCCAATTATGACGTATGGGTACGTCATATGTTAGTAAGTGATTAATAAAGTCAGAAGATACCACTGTTGGTACTGGAGAAATGGGGTTTACCTGGCAGAATATACATGCTACCAACTATCTTTCTGACTCTTAAAGTCTGGGTGAGGTTTAAACATATGGGAATATTGGTTGTACACTTTTTACCCCAGTATGAATTGTGTAGTGTACTGGAAATACATAAATTACATAAATGCATTTGCTTTGATAGAGTAGTCACTTTGAATTTGTGAAGGCAGACTTGGGCCGAGGCTTCGGTAAAGATCTACTTCTCAGGGCATCCTCTGGATGTCTCTAAAAGGTAAGTGGAGTTATATCCTAGAGGTTCTGTTTGGAACCTCTATCGCATGTTCTGTCAGGAGTGACGGAAAAAAGCACAGCAATCCGTGCTATTTTTTCCATCTAAACGACGGACACCATGACGGAAATCCAACAGACCAATTGTAATTAATAGGTGCTGTGGGTGTCTGTTGTGAAACGGATCCTAGGTGTCCATTTTCACCTCTGTGCCAGAGGCTCCGAACGGAACCTGCAACGAGAGGTAAACCAAGCTTTTTGTGTTTGTTCTAAATTGGATAACTCCCTCAGTTATTTTTTATATACGGTGTACAAAACTCCTTTCCTAGATGCATAAAAGAGATTGCACATCAGATGCATATGGTTTAGGAATATGCTGACCATATGAAAGGAGTTCTTGGCCTTATCAGGAAAATTTATAGGATCTCAGACACTTTCTCGCCCATAGTTTGCATTGTAAAATTGGAATAAGTTGGATGCTATCAGGTTAGCAAGCTAATTGCTGAGTGCTACATACAAACATCTATTCAGTCTTCTTTTCAGGAATTTATTGCAAAAATGATTAATTTTATCAAGTTGTAAAAATATGTGAAATGAAAAGTAATGAGCAAAGGAGCATATCTGAGTCTTTTCGAAGACCGTGGTTAAATGGGTTTTCTCAGTACAGGCTTTGGCAGACTTGAGCTGTCTCTTACAGCTTCAAATCAAGGGGCGGGTCTCTCCTCCCAGTAGGCGTGTCTCCCATCACTGAAGACTGGTGACATTCTGTGTGAGCAGTGGAAGGGACCTCTGCAGACCTCCTGCAATGGTCAGTTCTCATGCCTGGAGAGCTGTCACCTCCCTCCACAAACTCCTTGTAACCAGAATACCTGTAATGCTGTAAAGAGTTATACATACAGCCTGAAATAATGAAACAAATGTGAGAAATGCACTCTGTTTCCTCTCAGTTAGGCTGTGTTATATGGGTGGAGGGAGTGAATTTAACACTTAGAGACTCAGTATAGAAAGCTCAGGCAGCCTTTATTACACAGACACAGACAGCAGCCAGCATAGAAAGCTATTTCACTTTCAGTTTCACACAGTTCAGAGGGGAGTAACCACAGAGTGCAGGTGGCCAATCACAGCATGGGGAGGGGGAGGTGTCCTGACCAGGGGGAATGTCCCAACAGGGCTGAACAAAATATCAGGCAGCCAATCACAGCAATGGCCGGGCCGCAAACTGCAGTTTTAGCTCTAGAAACACACAGATCAGCTCATAGCTGCTATACTAAAAGATTTAGGTAATGCAAACCAATTGCAAAAGTGTTTACTGTCCCCATCATTACAGATATGACCTTTGTAGGGAGAAAACCCCTTTAACAACCTTAAGACTACCATCTGATTACCTACCTCAGGATCAGGTTGGTACTCTTTATAGAATATATACTGTATATCTCAAAATGGAGTTAATCAGGTGCTTCATAGTGTTTTAGACCAGGCTTCAGCTCTCTAAGACCTAAAGTTCCCGACATAGCAGTAAAAAAGGACCAGATACATCACAGCCAACATCAAGCTGTTGAAACTCCCCAGCAGACTGAGGCATGACTGCATTTACACAGAAAGAGCAGCAGGACCCACACAGTTGGAAATTCTATCATTACATAATTCCGAGGCTACTAAAAACACCTTCATCCTTTCTTTTCTGATATTTTATAAAATAATTTTTTTTCCTTTCCCATTTTTCATCCTGAAAACTCCCCGATACCCCCAACAGTTTTCCTTTTAGATTCCCCCACGGTTGGTATTCTTGGGCCCCGTGAGAACCCCACCCCCAAAACCCCTCTTCCTTTTATTCACACCAAGGTGAATCCTAAATCTTCTTTTTTAACCCAATACAGCAAAATAAAAACAAATTTAAAAGAGGGCCCTTTTTCTCTCAATTTTTTGGGTGTTATTTTAAATAGAACCCGTTTCCCCAAGGCCTTTTTTTTTGCCCCCCTTTGGCTTTTTCCTTTTTCATTTAAACTCCGATTGATCAATTTCCGAATTTTAGTTCTTCAATTCCCCAAAGGGTGATTTACACCCCCCACCCGGGTTCACCTTTTATTTCAGACCACAAAAATAGCCCCACTAAGCAAATTCAAACCTTTTTTTTTGTTTTTAATTTTTTTAAAAACCAAAATTAAAAAACATTGCCTTTGGGGGTTTATCTAAGGGTAAACCCTTTTTCCCCTTTCATGTTTTTCACATCAGATTTTGACACTTCCCTGCCAATTACTCTCTTTTCTTTCCACAACTGTTTTCCCCACACGTCCATTTTACCTGTAAAACAAACAACAAAAAGATTATAAACTTAAAACCATTTTTTAAATATTTTTTTTATTTTTTGTAAGGGGGGGGCGTACGCCCAAATCAATTATTTTTTTTTAGTTTTTTTTTTGCTCTTTAAAAGGGTTTTTTTGAAAAAAAAAAATCTTCCAATGAAAAAATAAGCCCCTTTTTTTTTTTGTTTTCCAATTAAAAGGTTTTCTTTTTTTCCCTTTTGGAATTTTTTTTTTCCCTCCACCGGTTTTCCAAAAAAGGGCCAAGACCCCCCTGCCTGTAAGGGCTGGGGAAAAATACCTGAAAGTTAGAGGGTTTTGCTTAAAAATAAAAGCCCCAAAAGGTGGGGAAGTTTACCCCCGTTTTCTCCCCTTTTTAACAAAAAACATATTTGTGCGCCCCCTCTTCCTTTTTTTTTCATATAAAATGATGATGTCCAGGTTTTCAGTGGGGGGAGGGGGCCCCTCCTGGGAGGAGAGACACCCTGCTGAGGAAAAGAGATCCCCCCCGGGATTTCAAATCGTACAAAAAATCAGCTAAAGAGCAGAACAGTTTCAAACGATAACACCCCTTTAATTTATTTATGTTTTTTTGTATTACCCAGACAATATATATTTAATGAGCCATTCTCATAAGAAGGGAAGAATATGTGGGTTGTCTTATTTTTGTGCATTTGTATATGTAAGAATTTAACAATTTTTAATTTAGAAAATGATTAAAAAAGTTAGAAGTAGAATGTTCTGCAGGGGTTGTGTGGTTTGTGGATGAAGAGGAGGTTACCCCATTCAGAACCTTCACCTGTTACCCAAAGGGGAGGGCTGCTACATACAAGGTTTTTTACTCATTCAAGAAAACGACATGTCCATTCATAACAAACACTGGCATTGATTTCTGTAATGCTTCATTTCCTCTGGGAGGGTGCTGCATGGAAATGGAGCACCGGTGGCTGATTTTCTCTGTAGATTACAGGTTATCACTGGGTTTCATATCAGCAGGGAAACCTGTCATTACCTACTCGTCAGGACACCTTTCTAAAGGGCCGTTCACACGGCTTATTGCAGGGATGGATTGCAGCCGTATTGCGCCCCGTACTGCGCTACAATACGGCTGGAATCCGTCCCGGCCATTATGGTAATCCACAGTTCTCATAGAGAACTATGGATTCCGTCTCTCCTACCCGCTCGGCGAATCTGCCGAGGGGGGAGAAAGTGACATGCACATTATCCTGGCGGGGTACGCGCCGTGGATAATGCATGTCTATGGGGCCGGCGGGCAGCGCCCCCGCACCGCCCCTTATTCAAGCCGTAATTGCGGGTGAAATCCGTCCCGCAATTACGGCTTGAATAAGCCGTGTGAACCGGCCCTTAGGGTGGAAATACATGGTGCAGTTGCAGTGTGCAGGCAAAGCATTCAAGAACCACTTGCAGCTTGCTGCACAAGCGTTTTTAATTTGCTTGAGTTGTGGCCACATGAATTTGGTTAATATCTGAAAACTGTGCAGCCATTAAAGGGGTTTTCTCACACCACAAGTTAAATGAAGACTATTACCAAATACACTGTTTTGTTGATTTTGCTTTTGTCAGGAGCTAAATGTATTTTATCTCCTCTTAGGGTGACATGTCCCAACACATTAACATCAGTTTTTTTGTCTATTTTGCGTCAAAACCACTTTTGATGCCATATTCTTGTTGTAAATGAACTGTCGTACACCAAAACTAGGCACATTATACGCCGGGCACGACACTTTGTGATGTGCCTAAATATTGTGCACTGTGCGCCCCTGTTGCACAATGCGCCTATTGAGGTGCATTACATATGTTATTCGCCTCCATCGGGCAATGCACCGCGATAGGCGCATTGCATATACTACCATGCTATGCTATGCGCAGCGAGTTGCACAATGCGCCTTTTTTATGTGATGCACCTTTTTTGGCACAATGCACCTTTTTAGGAGCATTAAGGTATACCTGACGCCAGTTTTTAGAAAGTATTGGACTTTCAGGTACACTTTACACTGATTTAATGTGCCTAAAACTGGCATGGATACGCCACTTTTCGAACATGTCGCCCTTAGAGTATACAGTACACAGTTTCTCTGGCTACTAACACCCCTCCCTGCCTGTCCCTTTTTTCTCTTGTTTTATTGATCAAAGCTGCCCTCAGTCAGTCAGTCTGACCATGGTGAGTTACTCCCTGCTGAGTCTTATCTTTGTCACAGAAGGTAATGACAAGTATTAAGCCTTAGAGCTCTGTAGCCTTGTACACTTATGTACACCTCCAGCAGTAATGTCACTGTCATAGAATCAGCTAGGAATAGCAGAGTTGATATGCCAATTACTGTTATAGACCCGCCTACAGTTTAACCAGGAAGTGTGAGTATGAAGCTGCCCGAGGCTCTGTGAAACTGCCTGGTGAGAAAACCCATTTAACATTGATAATAATGGATGACATTGTTAATGGCTGGTTTTGTGGTTGTTGACCAGAAAATTCATGCAGCTATTAATCAAACCAAGTAAAAACAAGGGAGTGGCACATCACACGTGGCTCCATTGTGTATTTCCACCCTACAAAGAAGATTGTCTAAAGTAGACAAGTCCTTTAATCATTCTGGAAAAAGATGAAAATGTTTAGTCATTTTGAATCTATAAATAGGAAATATAGGCAAATTTTCTAGACTTCCAACGCTTAACTGTGATGACTGAACTAAATGAGATTGCATCTGTGCATTTCTTTTTAATTGTTGCATGTCGAACTGAAGCAGTGCTATAATAATACGTACATTACGATAGTATTCAAATTGAGCAGAAATGATTGATAATAATACATTAGTCAATGCCATCAATCTTAATAATAAATGAATGCAGAGAATGATGTGAATACTTCTAAAAAAAGAATCCATTATCAGTGTGATAGTACTAACTGGCACTGTCATGAGCAAATAAAAACAAAACTCTGTGATATCTTGAAAGTCAATTTCTAAACTATTGTTTCTAGTACTGAGTTTAGAATATAAAATTTTTTTTATTGTGGTATAAATAGTTACTTTTCGGAAACAAAAAAAAAACTATTAAAGGAGGGGAGCAACACATATAAATAGGGCATAGTAAATACCTATCACTGTAAAAAAACACAACTGTAAAAAATTATATACTTTTAAGACACTTTTGTTGAACCAAATATTACTAGTTCATTTCACCAACATAGCAAACTATGCAAATATATGTACTTAACAAAAAGAGCAGTGTTTAAACAATACTCTTATCTACGTAATCTGGTTGACATAAATTATATCCCTTGTTGCTAGTAGTTACGGCCATCTGTTGCTTTTTCTGTTATCTGGTTGAGCGTGCCCAACTGGCACTACTGAGAGCCTCCACACAGCTACGAACTGCCAAGGGAACACGGCTTAGAAGTAAGGGGGCGGTGTGAACTGTAGTTCTGGTCAACTGAGAAATATTCATGTGACCAACATGTAGTTCCGACCACTAATAAGAAATGAAGATTGTAGAAGTGGGACATAGGGGCAAGGACAAAAGGTGATGTCAGGGTTATTTTTTACTAAGACATATATCATTTAACTTCACTAAATGATATGTAATGATTTGTGTATAACCTTGATGAAGGCACAATTAATTGACTATATCTTTCATTTGTTTCTGGTACCTTGCATAAAATTAAGGGTACATTATGTTGCTAATATACAGAATGATGTAGCTAGACAGATGTCTATTTGGTATATGGTCCTTTCTTTTGAAATTGCCTCATTAGCAGCACCTAATCAATAGTTGGTGGGCATCTCAACACTAAGGTTCCCTGAGGTTCCAAAGCCTTAGATTGCAAGCTTAATGGACAGGAATTTCTTACTGTAGTATTTTACCCATTATTGTATTGAACTTTATAATGTGAAAAAATATGCACAGTCTAATGAAAGTACAACAGATGAAAATGATAAAAATGCTATAGCTGATAACAATAAAAAACAAGACTATATCAAAGCAGACTATTCCTCAGAGACCTTAACAATATAGACCGGAACATGACTGTCAGGGATACACACAGAGACATAGACGAGTGAGGCCCTGACACTGGTCCCAACCTCTGTCCCTGCCTTTTGGGGTATCCGACTCCTTACTAGGTCAGCCCCAACCAGAAGACTGATGACTGCTCTGAGCCAAGTGGAACACAGACGAAGACAAACAAACACGGAACAAACAAGAGAAGTCGGGCAGGCCAAGCCAGTAACAAACGAGCAGCACAGTACAAGAACGTGAGACAAAAGGATAACCAGGAACCAAGCAAGAGTCAGAGAGCACAGAAAGTCAAATGAGAGTATAGGAGAACTATAGGGAAAATGAACCATATAGCAGGCATGGAGGACAGGAAGGTGAGACTATAAATAGGAAAGGGGAGGAAGGAGAGCAGAAGTGATAGGAAGAAGGAACTGTCAATCACCAAGAGAAGAAGTTAACCCCAATAGTACGGGCGTTGGCCAGAAATCAGTTAGGCATACAGAGTTTGCAAATAGCATTCACACTAGAAGTAATGTAAAGGCCGAAGCCACAGTTATAGGGTCTATTTGGCATTAATATGACAATGACAGTTTCAGACTTTCATATAAAACAGGTCATTATTTGATCCTAAAATTTCTTAAATGCCCAGAGAAGGATAGCGGGGGTACGTTGGAAAATGTAGGATCTGAATTTGTTCACTAGAAAATTGAAATTGTATAAACACTTCAAAATGGAAGAGAAATGCCTATGTGAAACCCTGGGTATCGAGGGATCTGATTTGGAGGGGGTGAGGACTCTAGCAGGATTGCTAGAGGAAAATTAGGGTGTGGGGGATATACAGGCCTACACAGACCTCAAGGTTAAAAGTAACAGAATGCCCCCCTCTAACCATACACCAGAAATTGACATCTTTCTGGGATTGGTGGAGAAAGATTTAGAAAAATTGGAGAAAAGGTCCCAGGGGGTTTCTCAATCATCTAGGAGAAATTTGGACTCAGGGGAAATGAAAGCCTTGTTGAATCTTGAAAAGGACACTAACATTGTCATCAAGCCCTCTGATAAAGGGGGGAACTTGGTGACAATGGACCAAGAGCAATATGTTAAAATGTGTCAGGATTTGCTCAAGGATAAGGAAAATTATGCGATCATTAAGAAAGATCAGACGGAGATGCACTTAAAGGAGTTGGAGAGTTATATTATTGAAGCCTTAGACTTGGGGATAATCTCCAAGAATGAGTCTCAATTTCTCCTACCTAAGAAACCCCAAGTTGCCACCTTCTACTCACTGCCTAAAGTCCACAAGGGACTATGTCCTTTAAAGGGACGTCCCATAGTCTCTGGAATTGACTCTCTCACCCAGAATATAGGAGTATATCTGGATAAGGTTCTAAGGAATTTTGTGACAGCATTACCATCGTATATAAGGGTCAGTTCGGACCTACTGAAGAGGCTGGAAGGTATCAGTGTGGATGCAGATGTGAAATTAGCATCCATAGATGTTGAGGCCCTATACAGCAGTATTCATCATGAACTCGGCCTGAAAGCCACTGAACATTTCTTAAAAACAAGGGGAACACAATATAGAAATCACAACATCTTTGTTCTAAAATTACTGGACTTTACTTTGACCCACAATTTCTTCCTCTTCGGACCCAGACTCTACCACCAGCTCAGGGGCACAGCAATGGGGAGCCCTTGCGCTCCCACATATGCTAATCTGTTCCTGGGCTGGTGGGAGGAGATTCTGGTGTTCGAAGAGGAAGGTAATGAATTTACATCACATATTTTGTTTTGGGGACGTTTTATAGATGATGTCCTAATTCTGTGGCAAGGTTCAAAGGAGTCATTTAATAATTTTGTCAGTACCCTTAATAATAATCAGATAGGTCTACACTTTACCAGTGAGATCCATGAGAGAGAACTGTCCTTTTTGGATTTAAGGATATGGAAGGACTCTTTGGGCCAATTGCAGACAGAAACATATAGAAAACCAACAGCAACTAATAATCTCCTAAGGTGGGAAAGCCATCATCCCACAAGTTTAAAGAAAGGTATCCCGAGGGGTCAATACCTCAGAGTAAGAAGGAATTGTTCGCAAATTGAGAATTTTTATAGACAATCAAGGGAACTTCGTGACAGGTTTATGGAGAGGGGATACCCATTGCCAGTGTTACAGTCAGCCTTTAATCATGCGGTGGCATCCAACCGGACTGAATTATTGACACCAAGGAAAAGAGAACTGAGTAAAGAAAAGTTCAGGATCATAGGGACATATGACAATACCACACAGGAAGTGATAAAAATCCTAAAGAAACATTGGGAGGTACTTAGAAGTGATGTAGATTACATGATGTTTTAAACAGAACGTCCGTTGGTGACATATAGACGGGGGGCGATCCCTAGGGATAGACTTGTTCATTTGTCACTATGTCCCCCCGAGAAGAAACAGGATTCTTGGTTAGAACGTAGACTATTGGGTGTTCAGGTGTGGTAGGTGTACTTTTGCCATTTTTTTTGATAAACAAAAATTTTTAGAAAATACGTAAGGGAAAGGAGTATGACATCGGGATTTTGTTTTTGTGACTCAGAAGGGGTGGTTTTTGTAACTGTCATGTAAATTTGTAGTAGGTAAGACCCTAAGACCCCTTAAAAGAAGGTTTGGAGAGCACTTAGGGGACATTAGAAATCATCGTGAAACCCCTTTGTCGCAACATGTATGGCTAAAACATAATGGGATCTACTCTGGCATTAAAGTGTCTGTTATTGAAAAAGTGAATCAATCAACGAGAAAGGGGGGATATTGATAAAAAATTATTAAGAAAGGAAACTGAATGGACTTTTAGGCTTGACACAGTCCAGCCCAGGGGTCTGAATGAGACGCTCTATTTTGGATGCTTTATTTAATGAATGGGATCAATCCTTCTAGATGGAAATAAAAGCGAGATAGCTTTGATCCTTTGAATATCGAATATCTTCAGACTATCTATGAAAATCTAGTATTATTATAATTAAGATGCTCCTGCCCCAGGAGAAGACTCATTTGAGTATGAACAATATATCATTATGGCATGAATATCTGTTAGTCTATAGAAGGAGATGAACTATCTATTTAAAAGCATCAGGGTATATATTGTTACCATAGATAATTAAACATGCTTCTAGATCTGTTGATGCAGGCGCATGGTTGATAAGTGATGAGTTTGGTTGGCGGAAATAGACCTGGCGCTCTGCTACTGATGGTTGGCAGATGCGCGCGCAATTCCGCCAGATTCACTTGCGATCTATAGTGGCAGAATGGGGGCGGAAGTGAGACAACGCACTCTCTATCTCGGCGCGCGTGCGCAGTAGATATAGACATATGTGTTGATGCTCTTCTGGTAACACGCGTGAGATCTAGAAGGGAAGTGACATATGTGGTGACGCACTTCCGCCAGTACGCGGAGAATTTAGAGTGGTAAGATAGGGGCGGAAGTGAGATAACGCACTGGCGCGCCTGCGCAATAAGCATTGATACACGCCGATGTAGTGTTTTTGGAGACCATGCTGGATTTGAACACCTATGATTGGTAAGGGAAGTTTGTGGGGTGGAGCATTTGCCCTTTATAAGGGTAGTGCATACAAACAAGGATTGCTTCACCAATATATCAACATTGGGAAGTACTATGACATAATTTGTATATCCCTTGGCATAGCTACTCTATGTTGTCCCCTGATGAACCCCTGTGGACCGATATAGGGGGGAAACACGTTGGGATGGGGCTATGTGCCTTCTAGTAATTATCATTTCTATAGTAAGAATTTAGTATAGGGATAGTCAACAAGTGACGGGGCCGTCCCTTTCGGGACGTTTACTCTGTCATGTGTGAGGAAAGAGCATAGGGATTGTGTTGTTTCTGGGACATCCTGATGTTGATACTTGGAGTCTCTTTTCTCGCGGGATGGTACAAGGAATTTACCTTGGTGAAACTGCTAACCGTGAGTAATGACACATTAATTATTGACTGGCTAATTTGCTAATCGTGAGTAATTATACAGTAATTGTTGATTTGAATACCATGTCTCTTTGAAAATCCTCATTATTGGAAAAGTGAGATTTTAAAGTTTGTAGTAAGTGATGAATCACCGAATTTTGGTGTTTTAATTGAGGAATTTATAAAAGTTATTTTTTATTTTCTAGTAGGGCCCTAGATAGTGTTCTTTTTCTGTGATTGTTCTAAAATGTAAGATCTAAACAATAAGTTTAACATAATTACGAGAGAGAAGCAACACATGATTTGACAGTACTTACAGTGGTTTATGCTGTATCATAGGGGTTGTCCACTTTATATTGTTTTAATTTATTAAGGATATCAAAGAAAATCCTACAATTTTCAAATATACATGTATTAAACATTTTCCCCATATACCTCTTTTATATCCATGCAGTAGGCCCCTGTCTAGAAATTTAAAAAAAAATTATATACCCCACATTCCTGTCCACAGTACTAGCTTCCATGGACAGTATTCTATGGACAGTATTCTGGTGTCCTTTCAGCACAAAAACTGGCGCAGCCTTGTTATCTAGATGTATGAGCAGGCGCACTCCATAATTAGGTGCATTTTGTGGCACCTGCGGCAGTTTGTAATACGCCCAAGATTTGGCGGGGTTCTAGAGGCATGTCACACCACAACCGTATAATTCTACACATTTATGACTGTAGGATGGCAAAACTAGGTGCATTACTGCTGGAACTGCCAGTCCAAGTTAAAAGTGGTTTACCTGAGTTGTCGCAGTGAAACTAGAAAGCGGCAAATCTATGACCCACAGTAGAACAGGTTCATACATTCTGGCGCATTTTACACTGCTTTAAAGCTATTTAGATCTGGCCTCTATGCGTCTAGATGATAGATGTTGCCCTAAGTGTCACGGTTCACACTGCAATTCCTTCCTCGGACCACGGACGTGCTCGTGATCTGCCTGTGTCCCCTGTTGTACCCCTTCTCTGCAGCGGCTTCCCCTGCCACTTTCAGGTCACCTATTCGTCCGTTTGTTCCGTGGCATCCTGTGCCTCTAGGGTGCATGCAGCAGCTTGATGGGATTTAAAGACCTGCTCCAGTTCAGTCTATGGATGTTTGGTGTTGTTTGAGGATGTCTCTACATTGCTCCTGACCTCTCGTTGTCCTACGTCCAGCACTTAGGCTGTCACTGCGAGCAGCCACGTCAGGAGTAGTGACCTGGGAGTTCCCCACAGCTAAGTATGTCCAGCCATGCGGCGGGCTTCGGTGAAGACCAGGGCCAGTTAGACTCCACTCTCTTGTGTGGTCTGCATCTACATCTTCGTTCGCGGTGGCCCAGAAGATCCACATCTACCCGGTGTTCACTGTGTTAGTACAAACTAAAGCCACTGACCCGTTCTACCGTAACACTAAGTAGATGTAGCCTAGATCTACCATGTTCTCATCAGGTCCATTTATCCTTTGTGCAAATGTTATTGTTCACTGAATAGATGATAGGAATAAATTATTTGATAATTTGTAAAAGAATCAGCTATCACAGTAAGCAAGTTCATTTTTAGGGTCTAAACAGTTTTGTTTCCATTACTTATTGTGTAAATGAAAATGAAATCTCTTCCTGTTACGGGTGTCCCTGCGACCCTCATGTCAGGTCGCAGGCACACCCGCAACGCCGCAGCACCTCCTGCTGCGGCCGGTGCCGCGGCCCGACGCTTGGGCCGCGGACACCCCGGCATGTCTGGGGCGCACTTACCCGTCCACGCTCCTGGTCCCGTCCTGGCGCGTGCTCCTGCTGCCGGCCGGGTGCACGAGCGCCCTCTAGTGCGCGCGCGCGGCGCTGCCGGGAGATGTAAAGGGACAGTGCGCCGGGGATTGGTTCTCAACGGGCACGGACCCTATTTAAGCCCTGCCTCTTCCCCAGCACCTTTGCCGAATTGTTAGTGCCTTGCGCCTGGAGAGGAAGCATTCCAAAAGTGTCTTGTTCCATTTACTGTGTACCGTACCTTCTGCCTCCGTCCCTTGACCACGAACCATTGCCGCCTGTCCTGACCTTCTGCCTGTCCCCGACTAGAGCTGTCTTCCCGTTTTTGTCCCACGCAACACCTCGGCTGCCCCCGGGGCAAGCAAGTACGTCGGGGGGTAGCGCCTGGTAGAATCCGGCAGCAAGTCATCACGCTTTGCGGCGGGTTGGTGAAAACCGGACCTACTTAGTTTTTTTTCCGTTCCCCTGGCGTGGCTTAGTAAAGTTGTGGTGGTCCAGAGGATCCACTACCACGTCCTTTTAAATTCCAAAAATATTTTGCAGGACAAACAAAAATGTATGTATGAAGTGTGGAGTTATCCAAAGGCAGGAAACCCTTTTTTTTTTTAAACGGGGGCCTCTGATAAGGGAAAACGTCACCCCCTTTCCTTTGGAGGCTTAATATTTTTTAACCTAATAGCAATAATAAGTGCAGAAAAAAATCAATTTACACTTTTTTCCCCCCGTCAATGAACTTGTCAATATGAAGATATCAACACTCTGTAATGTGTATAATAAAACTGTTGTTTCCATAGAAATGAAACAATTTTCTTAGAATTTAAAATAAAACTTGATAAGATTTTATTTGTAATTATTTTTTAATTAAACGCCTATAATTAAATCTTCATTGCCGGCACAAAATCTTGTCTTAACTTGTTTATCCCAGTTTGATAGAAATTGAACCTGAAAAACTCCAAGGGCAAGGAAAAATTTAATAGATGAGCTTTATTAAAAAAGGCCTTTAAAAAAAGTAAGTGTGCTTTGGGCGTCACCAAGATGTTAATGAAAAAAATTGCGCTCGGGGGGGACTATTTGCATTTTTGTTTTGTAAGGGGTTCACATGAAAATGGCAAAACCATGAATTCTGGAACAAAAGAAATGTCATCATCTTCAATAATCATAGAGAGATTGCTATGAGTAATGTGCTAATTGCTTGTGGTATTGTAAATGGGGGAGGGACATTTTTGGGATTTTAGTTTCTGTGATAAGTATTTTCCGACAGAGATTCTGTTAAGAATTTGGAGCTCATGGACCAAAAAGATATAAAGTATTTGTAGAAATGATTATTTTGGGGTAGTAGCTAAGATTTCGGATTGACAACAGCCTATGAAAGGCCATTCAGATAGGTTCCTGATATTGTAATCTCCTGCACACAAACCAGCTTTATCCGATCACTCAGGACCTAGAAATTCTAGTGTATTAATCCTTTTTTTCTGAATATAACATTAATTTATAAAAAATGTTTTAGTGCTATGGGGAATGAACAATTTGTTCTTATTTGTTCTTGACTTTGGGTTAATTAAAACTAAAGTGGGGAAATCGTTTTTGATAACGGGGCTTTTTGCAAGTTTTTCCACCTAGAACAGAGAGGTCTGTAATTTTTATCTTAAGTACACTTTAACTGGGAGAGACTGAATCTAAAAATATCCAGAAAACCACATTGTAAGTTTTTTAAATCATTAATTTGAAATTTTTTGATGAAAAAGTTTTGATCCCTCCAACCCAGAAAGAATTTGGCTTCCAGACCTGTTAGTTTTTTTTTTAATTAAGCCCTCCTTCTGCATAATACCTGTAGAAATTGCACCTGTTTGAACCGCCCGACTTTTCATTTCCAACCTCTCCCCCTGGCCAAGCCCCAAAGAGCTGTCAAAAACTGGGAAAAAAAAAGTGTAGACTTCTCAAGGCTGGGTTGGGAATCCCCCACCTTTTAAAAAAAAAAACCCCCCCCCCCATGCAAAATCTGACCTTGGGTAAGGGGTGGTTTGAGAAATGGTCAGAAATTAGCACAGAAAATACATGGGAGGGCCTGTCAATGACCTGAATAGAGCTGGGGACCACGTCTCAAAGATTCCCTTAGTAAACCCCTAGCTGTCTGGTTTTTAAATCTGCAGGGCACCAAGGTCCCTGCACATGCCCGACATGTGATTTTCTGGATTATTTTTAGATTCTGTTTCCACTTGAAGTGTCCTATGATAAAAAATTTTAGACCTCTCCTTCGTGGGAAAAAATTTTCAAATCACCAGTTTCAAATACTTATTGCCCACTGTATACAGTAAACAGAATTTCAAGAAACATGAATCCTTTCATTAAAGGGGTGTTCCAAAAGCTTAAAATGTTCGTTTGTGATTAGGAGATGATAGGATATAAAGTAAAAACCAAAAAATTTTCCTTTTTAAATTGCTTGTTTGGGGCCATTGTGGTCTCGGTGATCCGGCTAAGACATCACTCTTAAACCCTTTCTGACCCCCCAGCTATTTATAGGGTGTGCGGGCTTTGATGGATATATCTATGTGACACTGTACTGGGTTGGCTGCAGGATCACATGAGGAATGAATCGTGACATCATCGGCCAAAATCACCAGACCAGCAGCGGAAATGGAAGAAGTGAGTTTAAAAGTTCTTTTTTTCTTTTTTTTTTTTTTCTATCTCCCCTTTGCTAATGAGAAATTTGAAACTTCGTAAACCCCTTTGAACTGGTATTGAAAAAGGGGTTGATGGGATATTTGAGATGAGTCACCCTCTTAATGCTTTTTTTTCTTTCGTATCTTAGTTTCTTCCCTTTCCTTTTTTTAGATATATATATATATATATATATATATATAAATTTTTATATATATATATTTAAAA
>JAODAL010033928.1:0-44945 GCA_025379985.1 Phyllomedusa bahiana | reverse complement strand
CCCCAGTACAGGGGGCCGTGTTTTCTCATTTGTTCTATGGGATTTCCCCAGTAGAGGAGCGCTGTGTTCTCCATTCTGTTCTGTGGGTGCTTGAGTTTTAGGTATTTGGCCATACTCAGAACTCTCATAGAATAGAGTAGAGAGTTTTGCGCAAGCGTGAATGGCTCTCCATTCTGAGCCAAGACTTTCAGGGGCCCAGAGGTGAGACCTGCACCTATCAGGCTTTGATGGGATATTCTAGCTCTACATCAAAGTCTATGGTGAGAACACCCCTTTAAGCCCAAATTTACACACAATTATTCAAGCAATAATGAGCTGAGAATTTCTATAGAAACCGGCTACTGAAAAGAGGTCTTCCTAATGGAAAAAAAAGATGCCTATTACTAAGATGCCCCCGAGGCCTTGTCCTTATTTTAGCCCCTGAATACTTGCTGATAAGACTCAGGGAATATTAAGCTCATTGTCCCGTTGCCTGAAGCACTTAGTGGGGGGAGGTCAGAATGATGGATTTCGTTCCATCACCTCCACATAAGGACACACTGAAGCCTTTTCACAGAAATTTTCCCTTAAAACACAAATTGACAAAATCAGCAGATGTCGCAGCTGTGGTGAAGATGTGGAGCTTCTGCCAGATGCCGAGACGATCAGGCCGGCAGCAAGAAAGCACCGTCGGCCCAATTCTTCTCATACGTTTACTATTGACCTGGTGGATGGGGCAGAAAGTGAAGCATCAGTTTTTGCAGATGTCACAAGTAACATGCTTTTTCTTCTTTTTCTGTCCTCCTTTCCCTAATTACATGACATAAATTTTAGTGAATAACCCCTTTAAAACACAGATTGTTTGCACAGTATTACAGGAAGAAGCTGCAACAGATTAAACTTCAATAACTAATGCACCTAGACTGGATTAATGCCAGTTCGGCATTCCCATAGAGTTTGGTGGCATATGGATAGGATATGCCATCAATGTCTGATAGGAACAGGCCCCACAACTATCTCTGGAACGGGCCCCGTAAGTGTTAACTTAGAATGGAGACCGGGTCGCACTTGCACACGACACTATATTCTGTTCTATGGGAGTTCTGAATACAGCCGAACACTCTGCTGCCCTGTACTGGGAACACCCATAGAACAGAATGGAGAACACAGCGCTCCCCTGTACTGGAAGCTCCCATAGAGCAGAATGGAGAACACAGCGCTCCCTGTACTGGAAACTCCCATAGAACGGGAAAGGAGAAACAGCGCTCCCCTGTACTGAAAAACTCCATAGAACAGATGGAGAACACAGCGCTCCCCCGTACTGGAACTTCCATAGAATAGATGGGGAACACAGCGCTCCCCTGTACTGGTAACTCCCATAGAACAGAATGGACAACACGGTACTCCCATGTACTGGGAACTCCCATAGAGCAGAATGGAGAACACAGTGCTCCCCTGTACTGGGAACTCCCATAGAGCAGAATGGAGAACACAGCGCTCCCCTGTACTGGGAACTTCCATAGAATAGATGGGGGAACACAGCGCTCCCCTGTACTGGTAACTCCCATAGAACAGAATGGAGAACACAGCACTCCCATGTACTGGGAACTCCCATAGAGCAGAATGGAGAACACAGCACTCACCTGTACTGGAAACTCCCATAGAACAGAATGGAGAACACCGAGCTCCCCTGTACTGGGAACTCCCATAGAACAGAATGGAGACACCACGCTCCGCTATACTGGGAACTCCCATAGAACACAATGGAGAACACAGCGCACCCCTGTACTGGGAACTCCCATAGAACAGAATGGAGAACACAGTGCTCCCCTGTACTGGGAACTCCCATAGAACAGAATGGAGAGAACACAGTGCTCCTTTGTACTGGAAACTCCCATAGAACAGAATGGAGAGAACACAGCGCTCCTTTGTACTGGAAACTCCCATAGAACAGAATGGAGAGAACACAGCGCTCCCCTGTACCGGGAACTCCCATAGAACAGAAGGCAGAGTCACGCCCAAGCACAACCAGGTCCCCATTCTGAGCTGAAACTTTCGTGAGCCGGTCCAGAGACAGGTGTGGGTCATAAAGGTGGGACCTGCACCTATCAGACTTTGATGGCAAGTAGCATTACAACAAAGGGAAAGACATGGATGTACTGATTACTAATAAGCTAAACCAGCAAGCAATAGAAGTTGGCGACTGCAAGGCAAGTATGACTTAGGCCCTCAGCCACATTTGCCCTCTACTTACGGCATGGCGCTGGTAAGGGAGCAGGTTGGTTGGTTGGAGCAGGCCCCATCCATATGTAGCAGGTAACGGCTGCTAGTCACAGGCAGCACCTGCTGGTAGTGGACGGCAGAGATCACTCTGATGCCGGCCTGTATACCCTTAGAGGTTTTGGTAAACACATATGCCGAATCTGAAGGGATTAAGAAATGGTGCTGGCCACGAGACCATGGGGTACTGACCAGTTTTCATTGCAGCTTGGGCTCAATAAATACCCCCGTGGCTGCCACTTACTACTCCATTTTACAGCCCGCCATTATCATACACTGTTCTGCAATATATTAGGATTACTGAATGGTGTACAAGCAATGACAAAAACTCATGGAAAAAGTGAGATTTTTTAATTAGAAAACACAGAAAAGATGGCTTTACTTACCGCTATCGAGGGCGGCCAAAAATCCGTTCCCAGGAAGAGGCAGAGAGTCCTAGGGCTACATGGAAAAAGCCACACAGGTGCAGATACTGATGATTAACCACTCACACACCTACTATCCATGAGGGGAGCAAGTGCTTAGTATATAACTGACAACAAGGTGAAACCCCGTTCACGCTAGGATGCAGAAAAGCCACAACACCATAGAGAGGAGATCGCCCCAGCACAAAAATACTGATTAACAACTGATTGACACCCATACTATTTGACTGTGCAGGTTTCCCAGCATACTCCAAATGAGAGCAATTGCACCCCATAGTGGTCAAGTACCTGAAAAGCCCCCCCCCCTCCAAAAAAAAAGACTTTTTTTTTTTTTTACCATTTAACAAAGATAATAATTTTACAAATTAAAATGTTAAAGCCAGATCTGTAAAAGTACGATCTAATAAAATGTAATATTTTATATTTTTCCTGTACAATAAACACCATTTTTTTTTTTTTTTTTTTAAATAACCAAAGACAAAATTGCAGTTTTTTTTTTTTTTGCTCACTTTGGGAACCTAAAAATTCAGAACAATAATAAGCCTGTAAAGTAACATGTATCCCAAAGGGGCACCAATAAAACCAATGCTTCAGCCTGCAAAAAAATGAGCCCTTACTCAGGTCCATAGATGAAAAATAGAAAAGTTATTGGTCAAAGAATATAAAACAGTGCAATGACTATTATTAAAAGGTTTGTCTCACTACATCAATTCATCTTACCTCAGTCCTGTTTTCTTGGTTTCACTTTGAATTCAGGGGTTTGTTTACTGGCTTCTACTAGACTGCAGTAGAAGCCAGGTCTGTAGCTATAGCAACCAGCGCTGGCAGCCTATCAGGAGAGATCAAACAGATCTGTAGCTATAGCGACCTGAGGAGCTGATGCAGCCCATACAAGAGGGGATATCTAGGAATTGGTAGGACACTGGTAATGGACACATATTGCAAAGTGACTTGTTTTTGCAAGATCTTTAACATAAAAAGCAGCAATCCGTGTAGTGAGACAACCCCTTTAATGAAAATAAGAGTAATAAAACATTATCTCTATTCTGCAGGTTGATATAATTCTGTCGATATTAAATGTAACTCCAGCAAAAATTTTTTTTTTTAGTTTTGGAAAGTGTAGGGAAGAATTAATACCCTTTTTACATTGTTTTGACGACTGTGCCCCTGTTTCTAAGATTTCATCTCAGTTGCTATCTCTCATGTGCTGCTGTGGCGTTCTGGCACTTGTAGTTCAATGTTCGTCTGCAGGTTGTAGCTGTGGAAATATACATGCAGCACATGTTAAAACACCTACTAAACAGCACTCATACAATTAGTACATGTTCGGCTGTGGCAGGCTGGCACTTGTAGTTCCACTGCAGCTAGTAGCTGTGGATCTACAAGTGCCAGCAATCCACAGCAGCACATATTAACTCCAATAGTGGATGTATGAATACACCCTAATGCCGGTAAGGGGGGCTGTGTAGACATGTAGCAGCACGCACATGTACGCACCGCTATATGCTGTGTGAATTCACCCTAAAGTTAGCATAAACAATACTACAATGTCCTTTGTTAAAAAATATGGTGCATGTTGTCCTGTCCAAGTTTACACATTCAATTACTGGGCTTATTTTATGCCATCGTTTTGCTGCACTGTGCTGCTTGCTAAATCATGCCCCCTTTTCACAAAACCACCCCCTTTTACAGAGGCCATGTCTATTTGTTGGACAAGGTACAATTTTGTGATTTGTCTAAAACAGATAATAAATGTGGTGTAAACCACGAACGTCAGAATTATGATGCAATTACCTTAATAAATGGGCCTGAATATAGAATTTGCCACACGGTGAACGCAGAAAAGGTCAAGTAAAAACGCCAAGACTTTAAAACCTCCCTACCACCTCCCCCTGTACTGAAATAGAAAAGTAACCTATACCTCATGTGTGTCTCCCCCGCCTGCTATCCCATAGAATAAAGCTAGGTTCTATATAAAAAAAAAAAAAAAAAAAAAAAAGTGGCGAGCGCCGCATTCTACTTCTTCATTCTATAAGAATCTTCTGTATGTTGCCGGTTCTCTCAGCACCACCATAGTGAAGCCTGTGTCGCGGCACCTTGCACTGTGATGTCGGATGGCCATCAAAGAGATTTAGAATTGGTGCTGATCACAACAACTTTGCTTATTGTGATTAACCCATACTCACCTCTCCCATCACTGCCAGAGATCCAGGGTACTCCTAAGCCCCTCATTGATGACATCACGTTCATTGGTCACATGATGCTACAGCCAGAGATCCAGGATTCTCCCAAACCCCTCACTGATGACATCACGTTCACGGGTCACATGATGCTACAGCCAATCTCTGGCCTCCGTGGTCACATGTACAAGCACACGTGACGACTGAGGTCAGCGATTGGTTGCAGTATCATGTCATTTACTTACGTGATGTCATCAGTGAAGGATCAGGGGCGTAGCTATAAGGGGTGCAGAGGTAGCAGTCGCTACCGCGCCCAGCAGCCTGAGGGGGCCCAAAAGCCCTCCTGCCACATAGGAAGACACCAGTATTATAAATAACACATGGTAGCTGGGGGCCCAATCCCACTTTTTGCATTGGGGCCCCCGGGGCTTCAAATTACGCCTCTCATCAGGGGGAACACTGTAGCTCTGGAAGCACTGGAACGGAGGTGGTGGGAGAGGTGAGCACTGGAACGGAGGTGGTGGGAGAGGTGAGCACTGGAACGGAGGTGGTGGGAGGGGTTTGAGCACTGGAACGGAGGTGGTGGGAGAGGTGAGCACTGGAACGGAGGGTGGTGGGAGAGGTGAGCACTGGAACGGAGGTGGTGGGAGAGGTGAGCACTGGAACGGAGGTGGTGGGGAGGAGGTGGCACTGGACCGGTGGTGGTGGGAGTGGTGAGCACTGGAACGGAGGTGAGGAGAGAGGTGAGCACTGGAACGGAGGTGAGGGAGAGAGGTGAGCACTGGAACGGAGGTGAGGAGAGAGATGAGCACTGGAACGGAGGTGGTGGGAGAGGTGAGCACTGGAACGGAGGTGGTGGGAGAGGTGAGCACTGGAACGGAGGTGGTGGGAGAGGTGAGCACTGGAACGGAGGTGGTGGGAGAGGTGAGCACTGGAACGGAGGTGGTGGGAGAGGTGAGCACTGGAACGGAGGTGGTGGGAGAGGTGAGCACTGGAACGGAGGTGGTGGGAGAGGTGAGCACTGGAACGGAGGTGGTGGGAGAGGTGAGCACTGGAACGGAGGTGGTGGGAGAGGTGAGCACTGGAACGGAGGTGGTGGGAGAGGTGAGCACTGGAACGGAGGTGAGGAGAAAGGTGAGCATAGGTTACTTTTTTATTTTAGGTTAGTGGAAGAGAGGTTTTTAAAAGTCCTGAAAACCTCTTTAAATATTTGAAAATGTCTCAGAACTTTGAGAAACAAAATAAGTTAACCCCCCCCCCCCCCCTCACAGATCCTCTGCCAATACTTTCTAGGTCCAGTGATTGGCAGCAGCGGTCACTTGTTTTTTCCACATGTAACCATGGAGGACAATATCCAACAGGACCTATAAAGTGCTGGAATAAGAGTGGTGGAGATCATAATAATTTGCTATGAGATGACTTTTTATTGCTTTCCAAAAAAAACAAAATAAAAAAAAAATGAGGAGGCCAGAAAACTCCATAGATCTGAATGAATTTCTTATATTGAGATTTTGGAAATATTTATACAATAAAACAAGCTATAAATGACCATAGTAGCCAGGATGGGAAGCTATTCCTTCCTTTATATGCACAAAAGATACAGGAGGAAAAAAAATAATCTTCAGTGAAAATGTGTGGTCAGTGTCTTGGGTTAAAGCTAGAAAGGAAGAGGACAGAATATGGATTGTGTGAATGCGGATGGCCGTTTTCCAAAACTTCCTTTGTGCAACCTCCCGTATCCCGCGGTTGTGAAGTACTGTGCACTTATTTATGACACCAGTGAGTGTACAGTTTAAGAAGAAAGCATGTGGAGGAGGATCAGATTTGGTGGTGTGACATCACTGGGTGGTCACCGTTTGTCGTATGGGACCTGTCTGAGGGGGGATCTTCTGGCTTCTTTCTGCAGAGAGTCTCTTCAAACGTTCCGTGTAAAATCCATTGAAATCCAACCTGTGCAACAGAACATGGGCAACCGTAGTTTAAACGATGACTTCATATCAATGTAAATACAATTCTGTCTTCAATTCTTACTTTTATATGAAACTGTCCCAAGTGGTCACCGATGCCTGCCCACAAGTCCCATTATATAGAAATAGGTGTGACCATTTTTTTTTCCATAGCAAAAGTGTCACTTAAAGGGGTTGTATCATTACATTAAAGATGATGTATTGCTTCTTCTGTTTGTGTGTTTAGTTGTACTCTCAGCTTCTCAGCTCTACAAATTCAGGGGCGTTTCTTTCCCTTCCAGTTGGGTGTTTCTTAACTGATGACATCATCCCCCCTTCACTGTTCATGCTCGCTCCCAAGGCTTCCCCCCCCTCTCTGAGTCCACATGTCACTGTGCCATTCTCCCTATGCAGTCTTATTTTGCAAGTATGTTTACATACCACAGGCTTGCAGTCTAGACAATCGTCTATGAACTCTCTCCTCTCACAGCTGGAGGTTTGTTGCAACTGAATCCAGTCTACACAGGAGCATTTAGGCATCGTGACACAATTCTGCTGTTTTCTGATTGTAGAAGCCCTGCAGTATTATTGTGTTTCTTCTGGCTGTGCAGAGTGAAATTGCTGTCGGTCCCTTACTTTGAGTGAGAGAGACAGCCTAATTTTGATTGAATAAAGTTTATTTGCAACCAAATCGTCAAATACATACACACATCCGAGACGCAGCTCGGGAATAAATTACATTCACACAATAAAGCATACATACAATTCAATTCAATATAATACAATATTCCTACCACTAGGGACTTCTGTAAATCCCATGCTAATCTATATCTATATTAGTACCAGCATGCAATAGTACACTATTATCTATGAACATATTTCTACTGTAAAACGTCTAAGTGCTGTAACTAGCTTTAGACCTGTGTGGGAAAAGAGAGACAGCCTAATGCTCTGTCTATGTTTGCATTAGGCACCGGGCACAATTGTGCCGTTTTCTGATTGTAGAAGCAGGTGCAGTGCCTCTGTGTTTCTGCTAGCTGTGCAAAGTGAAATTGTGCCTTTCCCTAACTTTGAGTGAGAGAGGCAGGAATGCTCGATCCTGTGAATACGACCGGGGGCCAGACAGAATGTAAATTAGTAGAGCCGTCAGCCAATGAAATGAAAGGAGGAATCATCCGACCGGCACTGGGGAACTGTGTTTACAGAAAACGAAGATAAGGAAGACGGTGAAAACTAGACGGCTTTGTAAATGACATCCAATTGCAAAGATTCTTGTTTTCACTGTTCCCTTATTCTGAAGACCATTTAATGAAATGATACAACCCCTTTAAATGGCCTTCAGATAAGGGGACAGTGAAAACAAGCAACTTTGCAATTGGATGTCATTAGCAAAGCTGTCTTGTTTTCACAGTCTGCCTTATCTTCGTTTTCTGCAAACACTGTTCCCCAGTGCCGGTCAGATTCCACCTCCTTTCATTTCATTGGCTGACGGCTCTACTAATTTACATTCTGTCTGGCCCCCGGTCGTATTCACAGGGGCGTGCATTCCTGCCTCTCTCACTCAGAATACGAGGACGGCAACATTTCACTCTGCACAGCCAGCAGCTGCACAGTAACACTGCAACTGCTTCTACAATCAGAAA
Organism: Phyllomedusa bahiana; assembly: GCA_025379985.1. Classification (NCBI taxonomy): domain Eukaryota; kingdom Metazoa; phylum Chordata; class Amphibia; order Anura; family Hylidae; genus Phyllomedusa; species Phyllomedusa bahiana. The sequence goes on along the minus strand of JAODAL010033928.1, from coordinate 36,492 downwards.
ACAGCAGAATTGTGCTCGGTGCCTTAATGCTCCTTCGTGTAAACATAGAAGGGAGACAGATCTGTGCTGCTCTGAATGAGTTCATAGAAGACTGGGTACAACTGTAACAAACCCCCAGCTGTGAGAGGAGAAGAGATCAGGGCTCTGAGTTCATAGAAGGCTGTCTAGACTGAATGCAGGCCTGTGGTATGTAAACAAACAGCTCTTACAAAATAAGACTGCATAGGGAGAGGAACGACACAGTGACATGTGGACAGGGGGGGGGGGGGAGCCCACTGCCTCGGGAGCGAGCATGTATAGAGAAGGGGGGATGATGTCATCCCCGTGCACTTAAGAACCACCAAGCTGGGAGAGGAAGAAACGCCCCTGGATTTTAAGAACTGAGAAACTGAAAGTACAAGGAAACGCACGAACTGATGAAGCGATAAATCCCCTTTAAAGGAGCTGTCTCACTACAAAGATTAGCTTTCAACATATAGGGAACACTAAAGGAGATCATTTATCTAATCTAGACTAATTAGCAGAAGTCTGAGTCTGAATACACAGAGCTTATATGCTAATTACAGACAGCTTGACCAGGAAGTGACAGGATGTATGAATGAAAGAATGCTACTTTGCTCTAGCAAACAGTAAGATGAGACAACCCTTTTAAATGGGTTGTCTCACCCCGCTGTTTCACAGAGCTAGTCTTAAGCAGCTTTCATTCCTGCATTCTGACCCTTCCTGCTCAGGCTGTTGGCGATTAGCCTATAAGCTCCTTATTCAGAGGTCTGCTAATTGCTCTGACATGAGAGCAGAAGATGCTTATCTAAAGTCCAGAGAAGCTCCAGAGCTAAAGTAAACAAAAGTAATTCATCTCCTTTGTTTGTTAGATCAGATAACACTCAATCTACCAACAGTTCTGTGTGCCGACCTGTGTGAGGACATCATCCCTGCTATCAGACAAGACAAACAACCTAGAGAAACCTGAGTGCACTCACAGCTGATAAAACCACTTATCTCCTCCACAAAGAAAAATAAACAAAGCAATATATTTGGAAAATGTCTTCATTTACTGCTTCCTACATGTTAAAAGCTAATCTTTGTAGTGAGACAACCCCTTTAAATAAGTTTTGCAATTGAGTCACTTTTTGGCCACAGACATTTGTATAGAAGGAATACAAAAAGTTTTCGGGTCACTGAGTGTAGAGCTAAAATATATGATGCGGGCTTTCAAGTTTTTTTTTTTATTATTTTTTTTTTTTTTGTGCACGCTTTTTTTTTTTTTTTTTTTTGTATTTAGCTTATTAAGCGCTGTATATACAACAATCGAGAAGGCAACGGAGGTTAATAATCTGCCTGCTCAGTGGACAGCTGCTTGACAACCGACTCTCCACCACAACAGCTGCACAAGCACCAATTTTGCATTTTACAACAGCTGCGTGGAGTTAAACTACTGGCGGTCGCCAACTAGTTAAGAACTTTGCTTTGCAGATGCTGCGGTCTTATGGGATTCCAAGTCCGAAAGTTATCTCCAAAGCTGGCTGCTAATGGCGGATGTCCGATGTGGTTGCAAGCATCCGCTGTGTATGGAGCAGGCTCAGTTTCTAAATCCCATTTAAACTCCTTGCATCACTTGATGATATTGTGAAAGAGTAAACACTGAAGGGCAGCGATTATGAACCTACAGCCTAACAGTGGCCATATCATATAAGATAATAGCAATATTTCTTACTATTATTTAATGAAGAATCTGCTGTGTCCCACAGTATTGGTGCTGTGACATACTCAAAAACTTAATCAAAGGAAGGTCCATGAGATGTGTTGAGAAATTGCTGTCAAAGTTATTGATGGTGGATTCGAAACCCGTTGAAGACTGAAAGGCATCAACATGTTCTGCAAGAAACTAAACACCAAAAACAAAAATTTAGGGCGACATGTATGTATTTTGGCATTTTTTTGTGCGCATTAGTAACATAGAACCAGGGCTGTGGAGTCGGCAAGCCGAAGCCCCAACTCCGACATTTCCCAAACCTCCGACTCCGACTCCCTCATACACGGCGCATGTTTAAGTGATAACGTTACTGTAGTAAAATGGTAACATCCGGCTGTTTATCACCTTATGATACAATAATCAAGCTATTTAGGTAGAACAGACACTGACAAGCAAAAGGGTAACAATGTTTTGATCTTTTCAACACTTGTGGGTAGAGTTGAAGAAAAAGCTGTATTTGTATCCAAGTCCAGTCTACACCAACATTGGGAATGTGTAGAAGAGACCTGGGATCAGATTTTGGTCAAGATTTGCTTGAATCTGATCCAGAGCCCAGGAGGATTCAGGCAGTATTGAAAACCAAAGGTGGATTCCCAAATGCTAACAAAATAATAAAAATTAACATTTTGATTTTTAGGAGCAAAACAGTAACAATGCAGTTACTGGAAAGAATCTGCAGAACTAAGCAGATGCTAAATACATACAAGTCACATTTATGTATAAGATAGGTAAGATGACTGTATATAAAATTACAGTAGCCTCATGTACAAAGCTGTAGTGGAGGGTGAGATATGGAGTCTGAAAGTCAAATGTTCAAAACAATGTTACCATTTTGCTTGTCAGTGTAAAATATATTTATTGGACATGACTTTAGGACACAAAAAAATTGTAACTATGCAAAACACTGCAGGAACATTTGTGAAGTCTCCGAATTTGTTCTGAGAAATAGTATTTCCTTCATCAGATCCTGCATACATGACCTCACATCTGATCTAGTTATTTCCAGGCTAGAGAACGGCCTCTCTATACTAACTTGGGTTGGGGGCAAAACGATAACCACAGGGGCAACATCTCTAACAATGTCAGGGTATAAAGGAATTGCCTCAGCCAGTGTCAGTTTTGATGAATGGTTGAACTCTTCTACTTTGAAAACAGGTGAACAATTTTGCTGAAATCTGTTTGCCCTGGGAGCAGAATCTTTTCCCCTGTGGCAGCGCTTTGCCTGCTCCATGTCATCAATTACACTCCTCATGTGATGAGGCTGAAGATATGGAGCAGTAGCACTGGCCGGACCCAATTCCTCTTGCTCCTTGTCACTGCATCGAACTAACTGGACCAACTTATTATATATTTTGGGAGTCGGTCCATTTTATGACGACTCCGACTCCTGCAAAATAGGCACCGACTCCACAGCCCTGCATAGAACGCACCTGAATCTATGAATTAGTTCTACTGCGGGTCATAGATTAGGCGCTTTCTAGCTGCAAAGCGACACTTCTGGCTCAGATAAACCACTTTTTAAGTGCTCTCCCTGTTCCAGCAGTAATGCGCCTGGATTTGCAGATAAACAGTCATAAATGTGTAGATTCGTGAGGATGTAGTGCGGCACACACCAAGCTCACCCCCCCCCCCCCGATCTCAGGCGCATTACAAAGTGCTGCAGGTGCTCTGTAATGCGCCCGATATCGGAGAGCGCCTGGTTACAAATAGAGCAAACAGGGATGCGCCAGTTTTTGGGTTGAAAAGACACCAGACTTCTGGTGCAGCCCTGTTCATACATGTTGGCCTTCCTGCCTACATCTGGATCTTTTTTTTTTTTTTTACTAGGTGTATATCATAAGAGACCAGATGTGAATGAGGCCAAGAGGCAGTGAAGTGCCACAACACATATTCTTACCTGAGGACTCTCCCAGAATATCCAGGAAACTCTGGCAAAAAAATGGACCCCTGAAAGAGTTTCCCATTTTTTTCGCTGTCTCTTGCACCATACACAGCAGGAGTTCATTGTAATGTACGACCGAGTTCACAATGCAATAGCAAGGACTGGAGCCAACTCCATTCCAGGCCATTTAACACCATAGAAGGGAAGGGTTTCTCTGTCAAATCAACAGCCAACACCCATCAACATCATGACATGTCGATGGTTGGCACTGCTGCACGAAGCCAAATAATGGCCTTTGGGTCTGCCTGGACAGGAGGTGTATTAAGCACTATCTAAATGCAGAGTCTAAGGCCTCGTTCACACGGCTTATTCTGGGACGAATTGGAGCCGAACTGCGCGCCGTATTTGCGCTGCAGTACGGCTGGAATCCGTCCCAGTCATTACGGTAATCCACAGTTCTCATAGAGAACTATGGATTCCGTCTCCTCTCCCTGCTCGGCGAATCCGCCACGGGGGGAGAAAGTGACATGCACATTATTTATGGTGTGTACGCTCCGTGAATAATGAATGTCTATGGGGCCGGCGAGCTGCCGGCCCCCCGCCCTGCCCCCCGCTGCCGGCGTAATCGCGGGGTGAAATCCGTCCCCGCAATTACGTCGGCAATAAGCCGTGTGAACATTGCCTAATAGGCTGCGTGTCACAGGCCTAATACATAGAAAAGAATCACTTCTTCAAAAATCACCAAAACCCCTAACTAATATATAACTTTTATTACAATATCTTTAAAAGATAATTATTGGCCAAGCTGAATGGCTTTTTTGTCTTATATTTGACCTTTGAGACCTTGAGACTGTATCCCCATATGGCGAGACACATATTAGAACATACTCCCTATTTACATCTAAATTCAGTTGTTTTTTCTGTAAGCAGTTCAGCTTGGCTAAAAAAACAAGCTAAAGCCTGGGTTTCACTAAGAATAAATCACTGTCCAAAAATCGCCAAAAAACTAAACTGAAATATTACCTTTTAAAGATATTGTAATAAAAGTTATGTTTCAGTTTAGTTTTTTGGGCGATTTTTGGACAGTGATTTATTCTCAGTGAAACCCAGGCTTTAGCTTGTTTTTCTTCTGTCATTTCATAATACATAGCAATAAAGTAATCTATTACTATGTATTATAACAGGGATCAGGCAATTGCATACTATAGACCCATAATAATCGCCATTATAATACATAGCAATACATTACTATATCACTATGTACTATGCCACAGACAGGCAGCCTATTCGCCTGACTCCAGCCAGAGATTGATACGCTCCTGTATATGGCAGACCCAGACTACTTACTGCTACTACTACTTACCTTCGAGGTGAGCTTCTTTTTCATAGCCTCTTCTGTTTTCTCACTTTGCGTCGGGGGGCCCATCATGGTGCCATGCTCCAATGTCAAACGCTCCATCTCGGTCTGCACCTGCATGCTCTGTGTAAACCTCTGACCGAAAGAAGACATTCGACAATTAAATACTGAGTAACGCAGACAATTTTCTTATTCCTCCTAGAAATGCATCACCAGTCTGTCAGCTGGGTGTTACCAACTGGGGGTGTGTCTCACAGTCAGTGTATACAGGGACGAGCCCCTTAAAACTGGAATGGTAACGCCCAGCTGACAGATTCAGTAAAACATTTCTAAGAATAACAGAGGAACAGCACAACACAGAGACATAAGAGAAGAGGCTCTAGATTTCTTATATACCAGGGAACACAAGGATTTACTAAAATACACGTGAGGAGATATCACAGGTCCTCTATAAAAGGGGTGTCTGCATGTCACACTATGATGATATATTGATAGGTGTGTGATGGGTACAGAACCCAACTCTGGGACCTGCACTTAACTTAGGAACAGTCCCTCAAAAGTCTCAGTAACGGAGAGCTAGTCTTACATGTGCACAACTCTCCATTCTGTTCTATGGGAGTTCTAAGTAGAGCCAAACATGCCGCTCCCCTGTACATTGATCTCTCATAGAACAGAATAGAGAGTCGTGCTCAAGTGGTGGAACCCGCACATATCAGAGTTTGATTGTATTCTTTAAAGGGCTCCCGCCACGCCGTTTCACTGACTCACAGGCAGTTTGCACTTACTCCGTCTCCTCCAACTGTGGGCTGTTCTATAGCAGTGATAACCATATTCAACTTCTAGGGAGAGAGCTGAGCTGTTACTCTCGACAGTGCAGGAGATGGTTATCTCTAACAAGATTACAGATAAAGGAATCCTTTCCAGTGCTCACAGCACTTGCACCTTTTGTCTACGGCAATTTATCTTGTAAGAGCTTATTAGTTTGCTTTGTCCGTCCCTGTTGGTGAAGTCACTCCCTGCTCTCAGCTAATCAAATAACAGACATCCTTCTGGTACGCAGGTAACCATAAAAACCTGTGCGCACTCAGAGTTGATAAAATATCTCTTATCTAACGACTAACGTAAAATCTATTGACCACTGTATTTAAAAAAAAAAAAAGTTTTAATTTACTGTTTCCTTTACATTGAAAGCTAAAAACCCCTCAAAGCTCTTGCTCTATCCCTTTCCTGCAAGGCAGCGTGTTCAGATTGGCTGCTATTAATCAGCACCAGCTTAAATTGAATTTACAGCTACTAAAGAATTACTAGGTAAATGGAAATGAAACCACCAGTAACATCATCAGCTCCCCATCAGTGCAGATTATAAATTATCAATGCAAAAAAACCCAAAAAATTACCTGCATGCAGTTGGTGAACATAACACAAACTGACATGAGCTTCGAGAAGATCTTAAGGAGCTCTGGATTGGTAAGCATGCAATCCTTCAAGCAATTGTCAAGGAAGCTTGTGTGGTGACTGAGTACATCATCGATGTTGGAAGCCTGAGAGAAAAGTAAAAAATACAATAAATAATTATGTGAAACACATTAAGGCTATGTTCACACGGGGTAATTTCGGCACACATTTTGCCGCGTATTTGCACTCTAATACGTGTGAAATTCGCGCCGAAATTACAGTAATCCATAGTTCTCATAGAGATCTAAGGATTACGCCTCCTCTCCCCGCTCGTACAATACGATCGTATTGTACGCGCGCGGAGATAAGTGACATGTCAATTATATTCACCGCGAGTAATGAATGTCAATGCGCCGCGGAAATACGCGCGTATTAGCGCAAGCTCCCGAAAGACATGATGTACTGTGGCGTGTGCTGAACGCGCCGCAGTACATCGTGTGAATATACCCTAAAGCTACGTTCACACAGAGTATTTTGCACCAAACCATGGTCTAAACACCTCTCAATGATTCCAATGTAAAATATGTGCCGGCATTCACAAGATGCGGATTTCAGACGTTTTTACGAGTGCCTTGTCCAGTCTTGAGGCACTTACGCGCATATAACACTTAGGAAACTATACTACACTTCAATATACATTTCTAAGCGACATTAAAAAGACCCCTCTAATTAGGCGTTTTTTGAAGTTCATTTTGATCTGTAAAGTTACACGTGTAAAAATAAGCCGTGTGAACATATCCCAACAGAGGGATGCATTTTTATTTTATTTCTTTTTTGCAGTGGCCAAGAGAAAGGTCAAATTTAAGGGTCACCCTCACGACATCCAAATACAAGGTATACCCATGTCGGTCACTCACAGCCATGGCATTTAGCAAGAGAGAAGACTGGGTGCACAATTTATGAAGACCCTCCACTGACCCCAGGATATATTCACCCAGTTTTTTTCCCCACTTTTATTTTGGGACATATTTTGTGCTCAATATACCCCTAAAAAGCGTCAGATACGCCCGTGAACACCTCCCCATAGACTGCCATGTAAAATGATTGTTTTTCTTACGATGATCTTAATTGAGCATTTTTTGCCGCACACCGGCAGTGCCAGGAAAGACCCAACATGTCGATTCTTTGAGGCGCTTATGAGCCGTCAATTAGTACAATATACGAGGTAGAAATCTACCTTGGCCCAGTCCGTGTTGTTTCCCCGTTCAAATTCTACACTTACAGGCACGCGTTTCAGGCACATACATGTCTTTGGCCTTAGGCCAAGAGGATTGCTGTCATCGATTCGCATTTTCTTAGTCAGACCCCACTACAGATTTGGACACACTCATTAGGACTAATTTGTGTCATATCTATCCAACAAGATTTCCACGTCATTAAAAGCGTGTTCCCACAAACCAAAGTCCACTGCACAGGCTGGCTCTCCGCTAGCTGCGAGCCGACCGTGTGTGAGGATGAGGAGGGCGGCACTTGAGTACTCTCCATTCACTTCTATGGCAGTTCCAAATACAGCCAAGTGCGTGCGGTCAGCTATATTCAGAAGCGCCAACAGAAGTGAATGGAGAGGATGGTCGCAAGCGCCGCCCTTCTTCTCATGCAACGTCAGCTCGCAGCATCCGATCCTTGCCGTGCCCACAGCTCCATTCCTAGAGCAGCTGTGATGCTGGGGGCCACAAACCCTGCCCTGAAGGCAGCCACGTCTTTTGGCATCGCTGCCAAGGGAAACAAGCACGGCACAGACAGTGGGCGACGGTTAAGGGGTTATAACTGGTAAGATGAAAACAGGTGAGTGCACATCGGCTTGTAACTTTATAAGAGAAAGTCAGAAGATGCAAGCGGTCGCCTATTGGCTGGATTGTTAGGGTATGTGCACACGGCGTGTTGGATCCATTTTGGATCCGAAAAACGCATTAAAAAGTGCTGCAGCCATCGCATCCAACACGCAGGTGTGTGTTTGGATGCATTTTGGTTGCAGCAGACAAGCACCCTATAGTTTTAAATAGGGCGTCTGCTGCATCAAACGGATCAAAAACTGAAATGACAGAGCCTCTCTCCAGCTCCACTGCAGCTCCACACTGCAGCCAGCAGACCATGCCCCCTGAATACCTGTAGTCCCAGGCTTTTATAGGCATCCAGGGACGTGTCCAAAACCTGGCCTGGAACACGGGGAGTAGACGCCCACCCAACACATTGTCTACTCCCAATAAGAGTCAACCCAGGAACAGCTGAAAAGCCAAACTAACAATACACCAATGCCCACCACTTAGTGTGGCTGACAATACATATGGCTGGCTCCTATTCCACCAAGGCCAGATATCCTTGGTGGGGTGGTGTTTGCAGATCTCCGGCCGCACACCCTCTAGTGGCTGAAACATGCGACTACCAGCGGTCGCTCTGCCACAAAACCCTCACCCATTAGTATTCTTTTTTCCTTCAAATTCCCAGCTTCTATTTTTAACAGATACGTGCATCACTGAACGTCATCGTATGCTGCAATTTCTTGAAGACTTACTGATTTGAGGCTTTTCTCCAGGATGTGCCACGTTGGCTCCATTACTTCAAACATCATGTAATACTGGATGTTCTGTACAAAATTCAACATCCTCTGACGTAGAGTAAATGCCCCTGCAAACCTGAGGCAAAAAGGGAAATAAAAAATAAAAAAAAAAATTAAAGAAAAAACAGACAAGATAATATTTCACTTAATACAAGGCTAAACAATTCCGCACGGGCTGACAATATTACATAGCGATCCAACTGTACCCCGACTGAAAATATTGCCCCGTCCACGAGATGAGGCTGGAAGCAGATGCTGTCTTCTCTCTAGTTTTTAGACAGCTTGGGTGCGCTCTAGCAGTGGCTAGGATGGTGATGTCATTCCCTGCTGTCTCTTATCAGCAGCACAGGAGCTTGCTTATCTTTTTTACTGACAAACCTTTCAGACCTCTGTAGCCTTCTGCCCTGCTGTTAAAACTCCTCCATCACTGATGTCCCTAACAAGCTCAGCTAGGAATAACAGAGCTGAAATGTCAGTCACTGCTGTAGAAATCACCCACAGCCTCAACAGGAATAGGGCGCCGGAAGCTGTAGAACCAGACACAGCCTGAACAGGAATAGGGAGCCTAAAGCTGTAAAACCACCCACAGCCTGAACAGGAAGTGGGAGCCTGAAGCTGTAGAAGCACCGCCAGCCTGAACAGGAAGTGGGAGCCTGAAGCTGTAGAAACCACACCACAGCCTGAACAGGAATGGGAGCCTGAAGCTGTAGAAGCACCGCCAGCCTGAACAGGAACTGGGAGCCTGAAGCTGTAGACCCGCCCACAGCCTGAACAGGAATAGGGAGCCTAAACCTGTAAAATCACCCACAGCCTGCACAGGAAAGGAGAGCCTGAAGCTGTAGAACCACCCACAGCCTGAACAGGACGTGGGAGCCTGAAGCTGTAGAAGCACCGCCAGCCTGACCAGGAAGTGGGAGCCTGAAGCTGTAGAAGCACCGCCAGCCTGACCAGGAAGTGGGAGCCTGAAGCTGTAAACCACCCACAGCCTGAACAGGAAGTGGGAGCCTGAAGCTGTAGAACCACCCACAGCCTGAACAGGAATAGGGAGCCTAAGGCTATGTTCACACGGCTTAACTGCGGGGCGTAATTCCGCCCCGCAATTACGACGTGTGGAGGGGGGCGGGAGCGGGGGAGCGAGCGGGGGAGCCGCTAGAAAGTGACCTGTCAATCATCTCCCCGCTCGGCGTATTGGCCGAGCGGGGAGAGGAGACGTAATGCATAGTTCTCTATGAGAACTGTGCATTACCGTAGTTACTGGGACGGATTCAGCCCGTAATTGGCGCACTTCGGCGCGTAATTACGGACTGAATTACGTCCCAGAATAAGCCGTGTGAACATGGCCTAAAGCTGTAAGATCATCCACAGCCTGCACAGGAAAGGAGAGCCTGAAGCTGTAGAACCACCCACAACCTGAACAGGAAGTGGGAGCCTGAAGCTGCAGAACCGCCCACAGCCTGAATAGGAAGTGGGATCCTGAAGTTGTAGCTCCATCCACAGCCTGAACGGGAAGTGGAAGCCTGAAGCTGTAAAACCGTCCACAGCCAGAAAAGGAAGTGGGCGCCTGAAGCTGTAAAACTGTCACAGCCTCAACATGAAGTCGGAGCCTGAAGCTGTAGAACTGTCACAGCCTGACCAGGAAGTAGGAGCCTGAAGCTATAGAACCACCCACATCCTGAACATGGAATGGGAAGAACCACCCACAGCCTGAAGCTAGCTGTGAAGAGCAGGATCTGTAAAACATCCTGACAGAGATATCTGTTTAGCTAAAGTAATTTTAAAGAAATGTGAATGGTGAACAGCTAATGTCTAAGAACAGTGATCTCCATTCAATTTTTTGGGGGGAGTATACAATGAAATTTCTAAATGCAGCTATGATCTGAGACCTGCACGGATATGGATGATCAGTAAAGTCATGAACGAAAGGTGCAGTTGACCAGTAAGCTACATTATTCTTGATAGATACAGATCTATAACGTTCCAGGACATAGACAAGCAGGGCTTGTTAATGTCGGGCCCAACAGAACAATGTGGTCAGCAGCCTTCAACCTTAAAATCCAGCAAGCAGGCACATTGAAGACGACAGCTGTATGTGCGCACAACTCCTCACTAACATTCATGGGGGCGCCATATATACAATAAGCTGCCATTTGTAGTTGTGAACCCCACTCACCATTTGGCAGAATGCAGGGAGAACTGCTTGGCAGCCTTGTTGCTGATCCATACGTTGCAGAGCAGTCTCTCCACGTGCTTGCAGTAGAACATGTGCCGGAAAAGCATCTGGTAACGTGTCAGGGCCTTTCTGTAATTAGGATAGAGTTTAATTTGTTGGTGCAAAATGATCTCATTCATTGTCTATGTCTTTTTAAGGGGTTCTATCACCACAGACCATGATGGCATATCGCTAGGATAGGTGCAGGTCCTACCACTAAGAACAGGAATCTTGGGAACAGGCCCCCAAAAGTCACAGAGCAGAGTGGAGAGATGATCACACTTGCGCACGGCTCTCCATTCTGTTCTATGGGAGTTCCGAGCAGAGCCGAACATTCCACTCCCCTGTACTGGGAATTCCCATAGATTGGAATGGAGAACATAGTGCTCCCCTGTACTGGGAACTCCCATAGAACAGAATGGAGAGAACACAGCGCTCCCCTGTACTGGGAACTCTTATAGAACAGAATGGAGAAAACAGTGCTCCCCTGTACTAGGAATTCCCATAGATTGGAATGGAGAACACAGCGCTCCCCTGTACTGGGAACTCCCATAGATGAATGGAGAATGCAGTGCTCCCCTGTACTGGGAACTCCCATAGAGGAGAATGGAGAACACAGCGCTCCCCTGTACTGGGAACTCCCATAGAACAGAATGGAGAACACAGCGCTCCCCTACTGTAACTGGGAAACGCGTCCCATAGAACAGAATGGAGAACACAGCGCTCCCCTGTACTGGGAACTCCCATAGAACAGAATGGAGAACACAGCGCTCCCCTGTACTGGGAACTCCCATGAACCAGAATGGAAGGAACACAGCTCTCCCCTGGACTGGAACTCCCCATAGAACAGAATGGAGAACATAGCGCTCCCCTGTACTGGGAACTCCCATGAAACAGAATGGAAGGAACACAGTGCTCCCCTGTACTGGGAACTCCCATAGAACAGACTAGAAAGTAACTTTGTGAGCGCGGCCGGCTCTCCGGGGTTGTGACTTTCAGCCATATTTTTCACTTGTGGTAGAACCCCTTAAACATACTGTAACTATAAGCCACACAAACCATATCCAACTGTTGTGCTCTGTATTTGTTCAGCTTTTATTTTAGCTTTGTACTGTGCACCGAATAGGAAACATGGCATTGTGCATAACATCAGATTTTATGAAATCCCCCCATTACAAAAAAAAACAAACCCAAAAGTTGATCAAATCCAGATAACCGTTTCCAATTTCCTCGTACAGTTTCAGCACAGCCTACCTGTTAATGATCAATGAAAGGGGCCACTTCACAATATAGTCGAAGGAGAACGCCTCGAGCCCGCTCAGCGCCAGCTCGGTTGGATCGGCATTGATTAGGGCCTTTTCCTGGCGCGTCTCGATGGCCAGCACACGTAGAAGTTGTGTGATGAGATCATGTGGCATCAGCTCAATCTTAAAGGGAGAGAAGATAAAATGACCAAATCAAATAAAGTACAGCATGCAACAAAAAATACAAATATTGGATTTATGTACGCTCTTAAAAATCGTTCCCTCATTGGAGGCGACAAAGCACCATGAAAAGAGCCCTACATCTAAGGCCATGTCTACACGGCATAAGTTAAAGGGAATGTGTTATCAAAAAATTAGTTATTGTTTAAGTCCCATTTTTATGTTAAACACATTTTTTAGGAATTAATTTTTTTTTTAATTTTTAATCTCGCTTTCAATATTTTTTAATAATTCTTAAGTCCTGCAGTTCTCACTTTGGCCACCAGGCCTTGTTTGCGCTGCTTTAACAGCAGTCAGAGAGATGCTTTACAGTAGCTTCATGCACATAGGAGACTTAAGACTGACTCAATCCCATTGACTTCTATAGGAGAGTATTCTAGTCATGCTCTGTGACCTGAGAAGTCACTGTGCAGGGAGGTGAAAGGGTGAACGGTGATTATCTCCTCTTGTGACTGGTGGATCATGTGTTATCTATTCACACTGGTGTCTCTTTTCAGTTTGACCCTCTTTGTGCTGATAATGAGCAGACAACTGAGAATCTTTCTACAGAGCAGGAAGTGTGAGACTATTATGAGGCCTAGTGGCCAAAGTGAAAACTGCAGGACTTAAGAATTATTAAAAAATATTGAAAGCGATATGGAAAATTAAAAAAAAATATAACCAAAATTTCTTTAAAAATGTGTTAAACATAAAAATGGGAGTTAAACAATACGTCATTTTTTTATGACACATTCCCTTTAAAATGACGTACTGCGCTTTTTGGAACGGGGTTGCACCAAAAATCATTTTCCAGATTTTGGACGGCTGAGAACAGGCAGTCCTTTACTTACAATATTAAGACTTACATCTGTCCCCTAGTTACAAACGGAGACTTATGGGGCATGCTGGCACTTGGAGTTCCATGTTCCACAGCAGACAGTAGCTGTTCCAGCATGCCACAGCAGCACATGAGGTGAAAGCTTCTTAACAGGGGCACAGACAGCAAAGCAAATGTAAAAACCCTTCTCTGCACAATCCGAAATGAAATTTAAAAAAAAAATAAATAAAACCCTTTTGTGCTGAGGTTATATTTAATAAATGTCCCTGTTCCGACCTACATACAAATTCAACTTAAGAACAAACCTACCGTCCCTATCCCGTTCGTAACCCGGGGACGACCTGTACATAGAGGTGTACGGGAATCTGCCAGAAGACAGAACTATATTCCGGCAGTTTAGAAATCACACAGTAGAAAATCCGTGCTGGGTAGACTATAACACGGATTTTCTATTGCGTCTATGGGGCACTGGTTACAGTCAGATTTTTGGCAGATTCTAAATAGTGAATCTGCTGATAATCCGACCGTAAACCAGTGCTTTGGAGATATGAACTATGTATGAAGACTGTCTTGGTGTAAGACTTTTCTTGTTGCCCTTAGCAACCAATCAGAGCGCCCCTTTAATTTTATATGCAGCTCTGAAAACAATGAAAGGGGCGGTCTGATTGGTCTTAGACCAAAATAGTTTTCATACATGTCCATCTAAGGGCCAGTTCACATGGCTTACTGCCGGCGTAATTGCGGGGACGTATTTCGCCCCGCAATTACGCCAGCAGCCGTGCAGGGGGGCGGGGGGCCGGCAGCTCGCCGGCCCCATAGACACTCATTCACGGCGCGTATACGCTGTAAATAATTGACGTTGCTTTCTCCCCCCGCGGCGGATTCGCCGAGCAGGGAGAGGAGACGGAATCCAAAGTTCTCTATGAGAACTGTTGATTACCGTAATGACTGGGATGGATTTCAGCCGTATTGGAACGTAGTACGGTGCACAATACGGCTGCAATCCGTGCCCAAAATAAGCCGTGTGAACGGCCCCTAAGAGTCTGACACATACGGTCACATATATGAAAACTGCCTAAGTCTAAGACTTTCTTTGTTGCCCATAACAACCAATTAGAGCTCTCCTTTTATTTCCCCAGAGGACTATATAAAATAATTCGAGCTCCAATTGGTTGCTATGGGCTCTGATTGGTTGCTATGGGCTGCCGGGTCCCCACCGCCGGTCAGCGACCGCCGGTCCTTACCAACCCCTGCCGGTCCGCGGCGCCGGCTACACCTGATGCCAACCGCCTGCTGACTTTAGTCCGGGCGGTCGGCATCTGCTCTGCGCGCGGCTGGAGAATATCCGGCCGCGCACAGATAGCAGCAGCGGCTGCATCATAGAGAAAGCAGGGACAGTTCATTACGGTCCCCGCTTTCCCTATTGCTGTAGATGCGGCGTTCACTGAGCACCGCATCTACAACGATGAGCGGCGCAGGGAGTGTGATGCACAGTGACGTCACACCCCCCGCGCCTCTCGCTGCTGGGAGGAGGAGCTCGGCCGAGGATCCGGGAAAGGCGAGTGACTTCTTATTACTTTTATTTTTATTGCCCTGGCTGCCTACTGGAGAGGGGGAAGGGTGGGGGGGGCAGCTATCTATGTATTACCACTACTGGGGGCCAGCTATCTATGTGTTACCACTACTGGGGGCCAGCTATCTATGTATTACCACTACTGGGGGCCAGCTATCTATGTATTACCACTACTGGGGGCCAGCTATCTATGTATTACCACTACTGGGGGCCAGCTATCTATTATTACCACTACTGGGGGCCAGCTATCTATTATTACCACTACTGGGGGCAGCTATCTATTATTACCACTACTGGGGGCCAGCTATCTATTATTACCACTACTGGGGGCCAGCTATCTATTATTACCACTACTGGGGGCCAGCTATCTATTATTACCACTACTGGGGGCAGCTATGTATGTATTACCACTACTGGGGGCCAGCTATCTATTATTACCACTACTGGGGGCCAGCTATGTATGTATTACCACTACTGGGGGCCAGCTATCTATTATTACCACTACTGGGGGCCAGCTATCTATGTGTTATCACTACTGGGGCAGCTATGTGTTATCACTACTGGGGCAGCTATGTATGTATTACCACTACTGGGGGCCAACTATGTATGTATTACCACTACTGGGGCAGCTATCTATGTGTTATCACTACTGGGGCAGCTATCTATGTGTTATCACTACTGGGGCAGCTATCTATGTGTTATCACTACTGGGGCAGCTATGTGTTATCACTACTGGGGCAGCTATGTGTTATCACTACTGGGGCAGCTATCTATGTGTTATCACTACTGGGGCAGCTATCTATGTGTTATCACTACTGGGGCAGCTATCTATGTGTTATCACTACTGGGGCAGCTATCTATGTGTTATCACTACTGGGGCAGCTATCTATGTGTTATCACTACTGGGGGCAGCTATGTGTTATAACTACTGGCGCAGCTATGTGTTATCACTACTGGGGGCAGCTATGTATGTATTACCACTACTGGGGCAGCTATCTAAGTATTATCACTACTGGGGCAGCTATCTATGTGTTATCACTACTGGGGCAGCTATCTATGTGTTATCACTACTGGGGCAGCTATCTATGTATTATCACTACTGGGGCAGCTATCTATGTGTTATCACTACTGGGGCAGCTATCTATGTATTATCACTACTGGGGCAGCTATGTGTTATCACTACTGGGGCAGCTATGTATGTATTATCACTACTGGGGCAGCTATGTGTTATCACTACTGGGGCAGCTATGTGTTATCACTACTGGGGCAGCTATGTGTTATCACTACTGGGGCAGCTATGTGTTATCACTACTGGGGCAGCTATGTGTTATCACTACTGGGGCAGCTATGTGTTATCACTACTGGGGCAGCTATCTATGTATCACTATCACTACTGGGGCAGCTATATGTTATCACTACTGGGGCAGCTATCTATGTATCACTATCACTACTGGGGCAGCTATATGTTATCACTACTGGGGCAGCTATCTATATATCACTATCACTACTGGGGCAGCTATCTATATATCACTATCACTACTGGGGCAGCTATCTATGTATCACTATCACTACTGGGGCAGCTATGTATTATTATCACTACAGGGGGGCTATATTTATTTATTATTACAGGGGGCATATATCTCTATAATGACAGAGCTTATTACATATGTATATTATATACATGTATAATGCTGACCCACAGAGCTGACCAATATTACTGCAGACTGATTATCAGCTCTGTGGGTCAGCATTATTAATATAATAGTGACCCACAGAGCTGACAATCAGCCTCCAGTTATAAAATACTGGTTACCCCATACGATATCCCTAAATGACACAGTATACACTTTATTGGGGTTTTTTTTTTTTTTTTGTGTGCGATTTTAAACATCCAACCTCATCCATAACCCCGCCAGTAATAACCCCACCCCCGATAACCCCGCCCCCACTGGGCCGTGGAAAAATTGTCGTGCATCAAACCGGTCCCTGGTGGAAAAAAGGTTGGGGACCGCTGGGCTAGACCGTTTTCATACATATGCTCTATAGTCTTTTCTCCATAACTAGTTCTTGCAGTTCTTAACCAGTTTTGTTCATCTGCAGACAGTGGTTTCGGGCCGTTGCCCCTCATCAGTGCAGAGTAGAACTTTACCGGCTGGCTAGGTGAGAGGCGTCGAGTGTGGCTCAAAAGGGGGCAAGGTATCTCATTAGGGAGAAGCACCGTGACGGCATCTGAGGACTTAGGGTATGTTCACATGGGCAAATTTCGGCACGCATTTCGCGTCGTATTTGCGCTCTAATACGAGCGAGATGCGCAACGAAAGTAGGGTAATCCACAGTTCTCATAGAGAACTATGGATTCCGCGTCCTCTCCCTGCTCGCACAATACGATCGCATTGTACGCGCGGGGAGATGAGCGACATGTCAATTACTTGTGGCGAATACGCACCGCGAGTAGTGCATGTCCATGGGGCCGGCGGGCTGCCGCACACCCCCCCCCCCTCCCCCGCGCGCCACGGGAGTACGTGCTGATCAGCGCGACTCCCAAATCCCCCAGCGGACTTGCGACCGTACGGTACGCCCCCCACTTACGCTGTGTGAACATAGCCTTATCGTCTTTTACACTCCATTGGGCTTCAAATATTCCAAAGGATGAAACAAGACATGGAATAACCTCAACCAAGTGATGCAAGTTATTGTTCACATAGTGTTTTCCTTTGCATTTTAAATACCTGGTGTCAGAACGCTCCCACCACTTACCAGAAATTTAGAAGATTACCTAAAAGAAACACTAGGGGGACGTTCGCACAGAGCTTTTTTTACACTTATTTTTGGGCCGTGTTTCGTGCTGCAATATGCCCCAAAATAAGCCTCAACATTCAAGTACAGCTCCCATTGAGAGCAGTGTAAAAGCACCGCTGTCGTTCTGACCACTATGATTTTACTCAAGTATTTTTCAGTGTATACTGTCCACGCCGAAAAAGAATGGACATGTCAAGTCTTTGAGGCACTAACGCACCGGCACTCGCCTTGGGCAAGTCCGTCTGGTTTCCGCATAGAAATTCCACGTTCACATATATCGTGTTCGACCTCTTTAAAGGGAGTGCGTCATCAAAAAGGAATTATGGCACGCCTCCCCACACATCAGTGTTAAATTGCACTGGAGTGCATGTCTCCTTGCAATATTACTAGGTATTGTTGGGACACATGTATCCACACAATATGGTTAAGTAAACCTGCATCTTATTTTGGCTTATGTTGACTCGATCAAGTCCTTTCAGGATGTATTCGACACTATGCGCTATAATACCCTGTTATATGCTATATGTGATGCAAGGCATGCTGGATATGTTGAACGGCATTGTACACGATAGTTTTGTATAACATATGGTCGAGATACACATCGCCATTGTATACTAAAATTTTGGAATAAAAATACAGTTACAAAAAAAAAAAAAAGGAATTATTGTTTAACTCACATTTTTATGTTAAACACATTTTTAAAGAATTTTTGGTTATATTTCTTTTTAATTTTTCATATCACTCAATATTTTTTAATAATTCTCAAGTCCTGCAGTTTTCACTTTGGCCACTAGGTCTTGTTTGCACTGCTTTAAAGGGGTTGTCTCACTACATTGATTCATCCTGTTTTCTTGGTTTCACTTTGAATTCAGGGGCGTGTTTACTGGCCTCTACTGGCTACTCAAGCTGCTGAGGACAAAAGGTCTGTAGCTATAGCAACTAGTGCTGACAGCCTTTCAGGATAGACCAAACAGGTCTGTAGCTATAGCAACCAGAGAAACTGATGCAGCCCATACAAGAGGGGATACCTAGGAATAGGTAGGACACTACTAATGGACACATATTGCAAAGTGACTTGGTTTTGCAAGATCTCTAACATAACAGGCAATCCATGTAGTGAGACAACCCCTTTAACAGCAGAGAGATACTTTACAGCAGCTTCATGCACATAGGAACCATAAGACTGTTTCTGTCCCATAGACTTCAATAGGACATTTTTCTAGTCATGCTGTGTGACCTACAAGGAAATCACTCTGGGGACTGACAGCTGTGACATCTCCTCTTGTGACTGGTGGATTCTGTATTATCTATTCACCCTGGTGTCTCCTTTCAGTTGGACCCTGCTTGTGTTAATAATGAGCAGACAACTGAGAATTTCTCTCTACAGAACAGGAAGTGTCAGACTATTATTAGGCCTAGTGGCCAAAGTGAAAACTGCAGGACTTAAGAATTATTAAAAAATATTTAAAGTGATATGGAAAAAAAATAAAACCCAAAAATTCTTAAAAAATGTGTTTAACAATCGTTTGCCGGCGTATTTCGGACAAGGCTGTGACCTGTGTGTATTCTACGCGCTGTATTACTAATTTTTTCCCCTTATTTGTTGTCTGTTTTCCGTCCCCCCCTCCGTGTCTCTGTTTGTTTGTTAGCTAATTTAGGCCTCAATTGTTTTTTTAAGCAGGAGTTTATTTGAGGTGTGCACACTTATGCAGAGTCTAATTTTTTACATTTACAATTTGTGTGCCTTATTTTTGGTACTGATAGGGCTGAGCTGTCTTATGGACAGCTCAAGTACATTGTGACTTACTGCTATGTAATTGTTTCTTTACAAACTTGTATGGTTTTTTCATATACTTTGTATTGCATGGTTTTTGCTTTATATGCTTTGTTTTACATTTTCTACTTCAATAAACTTATTCTCGGAATTTAAAAAAAAAAAAAAATAAATGTGTTTAACATAAAAACGTGAGTTAAACAAGAAGTCATTTTTGATGACACATTCCCTTTAAAGCTCGTCTAATAAGCAAAGGCAATGCTTCTTGACAAGTGACTTCTGAATGGTTAGCAAGATAACCTAGCTGAAACCTATTTGCATTACCTTTAGATCGTCCTTAAAAGGATCTGTATTTGCGGTACTCATGCGTAGAGCCAGCTCTAACAAAGCCTCCAGCCGGGTTGGAATGATATCCTCCACCGTCTTCTTCAGTTCTTCCTCCGTGAGGTCCATAAAATGGACAAAGAAGTCTCCTTGATCCATGAGGAAGTAATGCTTGATGGACCTGACATAGGAATGTGAAAAACAAGCCATGAAAGAGTCAACCTTGTGTCGCTAATATGCATTGCCTTGAAATGTTTAACGTGTTTCACATTCATGGACCACCCTTGGCAATGGCCACCGGGGCTTGATTATTGAGCGTCTGACTCAACAGAATGAAAAGGCCTCAGCTGTGAATTACAATAGCCCTTTTGCTGGTTAGGATCTTAGTCCTGCTTTGAAGGCAGATTCAGGGCAAAACCAACATAAGGTTCATAAAGTTCAACGACTCTATATGACATGACATGATTGTAATCTCCATGTCATATAGAATTATTCTTTTGGTATATTTGTTCATGCTTTACCTCTTGCATCTTCCCTTAATGGGGTTGTCCCATCAAGTGGTTTTCACTTTTCAGGTTCCCACTTCCTGCTCAGGTTGTGGGAGGTTCTACAGCTTCAGGCTCCCGTTTCCTGTTCAGGCTGTGGGCAGTTCTATAGCTTCAGGCTCCCCCCCTTTCTGTGCAGGCTGTGGGCAGTTCTACAGCTTCAGGCTCCCCTCTTCCTGCGCAGGCTGTGGGTAGTTCTATGGCTTTAGGCTCCCCTCTACATGTGCAGACTGTGGGCGGTTCTACAGCTTCAAACCCCCCCCCCCCCCCCCCCAATCTTGCAAAGTTTGTGGACGGTTCTACAGTTTCAGGCTCCCATTTCCTGTTCAGGCTGCGGGCAGTTCTATAGCTTCAGGCTCCCTACTTCCTGTGCTGTGCAGGCTGTGGGCGGTTCTACAGCTTCAAAGCAAAGTTTGTGGTCGATTCTACAGTTTGAGGCTCCCATTTCCTGTTTAGGCTGTGGGCGGTTCTACAGCTTCAAGACCCCACTTCCTGTTAAGGCTGGGGGCGGTTCTATAGCTTAAGGCCCCCACTTCCTGTGCAGGCTGTGGGCGCTTCTACAGCTTCAGGCTCTCCCTTTCTGGTGGAGGTTGTGGGAGCTTCTACAGCTTCAGGCTCCCCCCTTCCTGTGCAGGCTATGGGTGGTTCTACAGCCTCATGCTTCCACTTTCTGTGCAGGCTGTGGGTGGTTCTACAGCCTCAAGCTCCCACTTCCTGTGCAGGCTGTGGGAGGTTCTACAGCCTCAGGCTCCCCCTTCCTGTGGAGTCATCTGACATTTCAGCTCTGATAGCTCCTATACCTAGCGGTCTCTGATCAGGAGACATTGCTAATGGAGAGGTTATGACAAATTACTACGCTGACCAAGCAGGGTGTCTCGATGCAAATGTGAGCAAGTAGTGCTGAATTTCTCAGAGGAAGCTTCTAGTGAGAGCAAAAAAACCTTAAATGCTGCCAAGACACTGTTAGTCACTGTCAAGCTATCTTTACTGTAGGTACACAAGTATGTATTCTGCAGACCTGTCAGGATGGCACAAAGGTTCTCTCTGGTCTAAAGCGTTAAAGTTATTCTCGGTAGTGATCCAATATTAGAGAACGAGAAGCTCTGTTCTTATAATAAGACATCAACTTGGCCCCTTCTAGAAAGAGATGTGGTTAGTCACCTAGGGAAGCTTGTGTAAACAAGCAGGAGATAAGAACTGCTCTAACTAAAGCTGATCACTGTAATGGGAATACCTCTAACAGCTCCTTGTGTACTCAAGACTTATAGGGGTGTTCCCACCATAGAGTGATAATTATATTGGTAAAATGTACCATCAAAGTCTGATAGGTGCTGTCCCCACGTTTGGGACCAGCCCCTATCCTAGGACCAGGCCCTCATAAGCATCTGCAAATGTAGTCGGTGGTGCTTGTGCACAACTATTCACTTTTTATAGGAGTTCCAAGTACAGGCAAGTGATGTGTTTGGTTGTACTTGGAAAATCCCATAATACTGATAGGAGGGTGTTGTGCAAGCGTGACCGGCTCTCCAGTCTGTACTGACACTTTCAGGGGGCCCGTTCCCATGATAGGTGTGGGTTCCACACAAAGTTTTTTGTGGCCTATTGAAAGAAACCAGCCTAAAAAGGAGCACTACGAGGAACCTAGACCAGATTAACCACAACAGTAACCACTTTATGAAGCAACATATGACTATATACAAATACAATTACACACTATAAATGTGCACCTACCGAAGATGAGCAACCAGCTCCTTCTCTTCCATCAAAAAATCCAAAAGCACTTTGCTGGCATAACTATAAGCTTTTTCAATCTGCTCCACGTAGGCACGTTCCTTAAGGGTGTAAATGATCTCCTTGGCGTCGGGACAAGTGACATCCCGACCGCACTCTCTGACTACATTAAGGTATTTACCTGGTAGAGAACAAAAGTGCAACATTATCAATACTATCTGCAAATGAATTAATATGATTTGCAGAAGCGGCAGAAACCAAAGAGGATTTCAGGACTGAAAACTGTAGAAAGTGCACTCTGGACGTTGATGGCCTATCGATAGGATATTGTCGTCACTATAAGGGGCCGTTCACACGGCTTATTTGGCTGCGGATTTGAGCCGTACTGCGCTCCGTATTTGTGTTGCAGTACGGCTCCAATCCCTCGCAGTAATTACGGTAATCCACTGCTCTCATAGAGAACAGTGGATTCCGTCGCTCCTCCCTGCTCGGCGAATCCGCCGCGGGGGGAGAAAGTTACCTGCACATTATCCAGGCGCAATACGCGCCGTGGATAATGCAAGTCTATGGGGCCGGCGGGCCCCCCCCCCTCCCCTTATTCAAGCCGGAATTGCGAGCGCAATCCGGCTCGCAATTACGGCTTGAATAAGCCGTGCGAACCGGGGCTAAGTCCACGAGTTGATCCTTGTTGTGCCGATTTCCAAATTAATATTAATGGACATAGGCGTATTATGTTGGAAAAGTGACGGCAGATATTTACCGTATGTTCAATTTGGGCCGCCAACTATCTTGAGAACCCCGAAAACTCGCCCTTTTGGATGAAGTGGTGGTCGGACGTCTCCTATTGAAATCAATGGCAGTTGCGAATACCATCTTTCCCTTTATCATATAGGGCAGCACATAATCCGTTTTTAATCTCACACAGGATTACAATTTCTGTATTTTATTCTATTTTATTATCCCTGGATCCATAAGGGAGTGTGAGAGCTCATCTATTTTCACTTATGTCCCCTGAGGAACCCTGTTTAAGGGAAACGTGCCAGCACCTGCGATTAGTTATAAGGGGCTTTGTAGGGCAAGCCATCGTCTGAGTGGGGCCGCCCCTTTCGGGACGACTTCTCCACTGTTAGGAAGGGGTAGTTCAAGGGAATATGTTGCCAATTTTTTTTTTTACTTATTAAATCAAGCCCCTGATCCATATTCTTTTCCTCTCAGTCGTTTTTATTTCCTGATTGTAGATTTCTCTGTTCGGCCGTCTATATAGGATTGTGGGGAAGACATTTTTGCTTGCACTGCTTTAACAGCAGTCAGAGAAATGCTTTACAGCAGCTTCATGCCCATAGGATTCTTAAGACAGATTCTGTCCCATAGACTTGTATAGGAGAGTTTTCACTGTGAAGGGAGGGGGAGAGGGGGAGCTGTGACATCTCCTCTTGTGACTGGTGGATTCTGTGTTATCTGTACACAATGGTGTCTCCTTTCAGTTTGACCCTCTTTGTGCTGATAATGAGCAGACACTGCTGAAAAGCTCTCTAAAAAGAAGAGCAGGAAGTGTCAGACGATTATTAGGCCTCGTGGCCTAGTGAGAACTGCAGGACTTAAGAATTATTTAAAAAAAATATTGAAAGTGATCTGGAAAATTACAAAAAAACATAACCAAAAATTCCTACAAAATTTGTTTAACATAAAAATGTGAGTTAAACAATAAGTCATTTTTTGATGACACATTTCCTTTAAAGGAAAGTGTAGTCCAACATGCACACTGTCCTCCCCCTTCCATCGATATCAGCTACCGGATGAAAGCTGCAGACCTCTCGGGGTGATATGACTAGATTGGAACTTTATCGCAGATGCTCTGTGTCTGCAAGTTGGATGGAGAAGTCTTCCACAATATCTGTGTTCATCAGAATCATGAGCCATCCTTCATTCATTTTGATACCTTATTGATATTATTTGCCTAAATAACAACTTTATCACCCCCTCATTGCTTGTATTGGATTTGTGTACGGTACCAAGCACTTTTTTTTTTAATTTCTTGGGAATTTTTTTTAGTGCATTTTTGGATTAAAAATGATATTTTAGACTAAAGTATTTCTTTTGCAGTGATAGTTTGAGTTGCAAGTACAGCGAAGCGATGGGACCCGCACCCCTCAGACACTGACGACATATCCTATCGATAGGTCATCAATGTCTAGAGAGACAACCCCTTAAAGCTCTGTCCTCCTGTTACCTGTACTAAGGATCTTGTCGGCAACCTTCTGAAGGAATGATGGGATCTGCTGCTGCACAATAGTGTATCGCTGATCCCAGTATTTGTCATTATAATCCTCCTGGATTTTTTCTTTCTGTAACTCGTGCTCTTCTACCATGAATTCACTGTGTGAGAAAATCAAAAACACTGGTGAGGAAAAGCTCCGCAAGTGAAGCCGAGGCTCATCAACACCATATAACATATTTATTAGTCAGGCTATCTGCATCTTTAATCTGAACAAAACTAAGGAAACTGTTATACTGTAATGACTTTTACAAAGGCAAAAATTTTATTTTTTATTTTTTGCTAAATTGCCAACAGGCGGTGTTCGGAACTTCTATTTATTTTATAACAAACATAAGAAGTTTAAGGGCTCGTTCACACAGAGTTTTGCCTCCATATTAACATATGCCTTCTAGATGCGTCTCGGGGACCGACAGGACGGAGCCAGAGACGCATCGAACAATTAGTAGTGACTATCACTGCCGGCAACGAGGAACACGCAGCGGCGTTCACGTGAGAGATCGCCGCTGTGTGCTTGCCCAGCGCCTGTCGAGTCCGTTTTTGTCAATTCTTTGATCGCATCCGCAAGACGGACCCGACAGGCGTGAAGCAAACACGCAGCGGCGATCTCTCATGCAGGGCTGTGGAGTCGGCAAGCCAAAGCCCCAAATCCTCAATTTCCCAAACCTCCGACTCCTGACTCCCTCATAGATGGGGCATGTTTAAGTGATAACTTTACTGTAGTAAAATGGTAACATCCGTCTGTTTATCACCTTATGATACAATAATCAAGCTATTTAGGTAGAACAGACACCGACAAGCAAAAGGGTAACAATGTTTTGATCTTTTGAACACTTCTGGGTGGAGTTGAAGAAAAAGCTGTATTTGTATCCAAGTCCAGTCTGCACCAACATTGGGAATGTGTAGAAGAGACCTGGGATCAGATTTTGGTCAAGATATGCTTGAATCTGATTCAGAGCCCAGAAGGATTCAGGTAGAGCTGGAAACCAAAAGGGGGATTTCCCAAATACTAACAAAATAATAAAAATTAACATTTTGATTTTTAGAAGCAAAACAGTAACAATGCAGTTACAGGAAAGAATCTGCAGAACTGAGCAGATGCTAAATACTTGCAAGTCAAATTTATGTATAACATAGGTAAGATGACTGTATATAAAATTACAGTAGCCTCATGTACAAAGCTGTAGTGGATGGAGAGATATGGAACCTGAAAGTCACAAGTTCAAAACATTGTTACCATTTTGCTTGTCAGTGTAAAATATATTTATTGGATACGACTTTATAACACAAAAAAATTGTAAATATGCAAAACACTGCAGGAACATTTGTGGAGTCTCTGAATTTATATTATTGCCTCCATCAGATCCTGCATACATGACCTCACATCTGATCTCATTATTCCCAGGCTAAAAAACGGCCTCTCTACACTAACTTGGGTTGGGGGCAAAACGATAACCACAGGGGCAACATCTCTAACAATGTCAAGGTATACAGGAATTGCCTCAGTCACAGTCAGTTTTGATGAATGGTTGATCTTCTATTTCTTTGAAAACAGGTGAAAAATTTTCCTGAAATCTGTTTGCCCTGGGAGCAGAATCTTTTCCCCTGGGGCAGCGCTTTGCCTGCTCCATGTCATCAATTACACTCCTCATGTGATAAGGCTGAAGATATGGGAGCAGTAGCACTGGCCGCACCAAATTCCTCTTGGTCTTTGCACTGCATCGAACTAACTGGACCAACTTATTATATATTTTGGGAGTCGGTCCATTTTATGATGACTCCGACTCCTGCAAAATAGGCACCGACTCCACAGCCCTGCTCTCATGTGAACGCCGCTGCGTGTTCCTCGTCGCCGGCAGTGATAAAGTCACTGCTAATTGTTAGATGCGTGTCTGGCTCCGTCCTGTCGGCCCCGAGACGTATCTAAAAAGCATTTGTTAATACAGAGGCAAAACTCTGTGTGAACAAGCCCTAAAAGTGAGAAATATTGCTTTCTGATGCTTCTGGTGACAAATCTGTACCTGTATGGATCATTGATGATGCCCCTGTATATCCACTTCTCCAGGATCTCAAAATACGGAGCACTGGCCGCCTTCGTCAGGTAGAGACACAACTCCTGCGCCTGGGTATCCCCCGTGTAGCCAAACGTTCTATCATGCAGCAGGCTAAGCGTGGCTCCCCCCAGACACTCCCCTTTATCCAATGAAGTGGCTGAAAATAAAGAAAAAACAATATTGGAATCAAGCAGACGTGTAGGTCACTGGCCGAAGGCTATGTAACCAGTTCCAGACTGGGTCGTCAAGCCCTCCACCCCTTCCTGACCGGGCACTTCTCTATTTTTTTACAACCAAAACCTAAAAACCGATTTCAACCTGAATGTGTTGTCACTTTTTGTCCAAAGCCGTTGGGTTTCCGACAAGGTTTTTCAGTGGCTTTTGTTTTTTAGTGGAGGTTTTTGGGACTGTTTTGGGGCAGTTTTTAATGTATTCTAAAATCATATACCTTGTAAAAACACCTGGGAAGTTTTTCAGCAGAACAGTGCAAAAACTGCGCCAAAAACCATCCAGAGGTTTACATAGACTTCAACAGTAAATCTTCCTCTGGACTTTAGAAAATGTTCCTAAAACCGCCGGCACCCAAAGACGAGCAGAAAAGGAACGACCTGTACAGGTCATTTTTGTATTAAAAGTGAAGGTTTTTCTGTCGGATTTTCAGCAGTTTCAAAATATTAAAACTGCCGAAAATCCGACGAGAAACCCCTGTTGTGTAGACATAGCCTAAAAAGGAGGGGGGAAAAAAAAGGAAAAAGTTTTAGGTACATTAAATCAAAAAGTGCGCCAGAAAGTCCGATCCTTTCCAAAAACTGGCGTCAGGTATACCTTGCACAGAAAACTTAAATGTGCTTAAAAAGGCACATCGCATCAAAAAAGGCGCATTACGCAACTTGTGGCAGATAGCATATCATTGGTGGTATATGTAATGCGCCTCAATAGGCACACTGCGCGACGGGGGCACACAGCGCACCATATTAAGGCGCATTAAAATGTGTCGTGCCCGGCGTATAATGCACCTAGTTTTGGTGTACAACAGTTCATTTACATCAAGAATATGGAGTCAAAAGTGGCTTTGGTGCAAAATAGACCAAAAAAAACCTGGCGTTGGCGTGTTGGGACATGTCGCCCATAGTGCTCTCCATTCTGTTCTATGGGAGTTCCGAATGAGTGTGAACTTAGAACCCCCATCAAAAGGAACAGAGATCGCAGCGCACACGCTGTCACCTTTCTACTGAACACAGAATTCAGGGGCTCTTTTTAAAGACCAGTGCAAGTCCCAGACGTAAGACCCCCCCACCACCTGTCTGATATTTGAGGCACATCCTATCAAGGTATCCTAAATATCTGATGGGAATACCTCTTTAGCAGAAGAGATGGACCAAAGTCCAGATCCCCTTGTTGAAGATTAGCAAAAAAAATGCTCTAGTTTGCAAGGAGTATCAGAGGTGTGGATATGTTTATCCCCCCCTAACCTTTAGGCTATGTTCACACAGTCAAATTTTGGCGCGTATTAGAGCGCAAATATGATGCGAAATGCGCGCCGAAATTACGGTAATCCATAGTCCTCATAGAAAACTATGGATTACGCCTCCTCTCCACGATCGTATTGTACGCGCGGGGAGATAAGCGACATGTCAATTGCTTGCGGCGACTACGTGCCGCAAGTAATGCATGTCTATGAGCCCGGCGGACTGCCGGCCACCCCACTTTGCGGGAGTAAGCGGCGATCAGCGCGACTCCCGAACACCCGGCGTAATTGCGGGGCGTACTGTACGCGCCGCAATCACACCATGTGAAAATACCCTTACTCGCAGCTACAAGCTAAAGCTGAAAAGGCAACGCAGCACCCTCTATACACTATATAAAGAAAAACAATAAGGCAGAGAACGGTAACACTTACCAAGCGACGCCAACACCTCCATAGTCCTGAGGGTGGGCTGGATGTAGAACCACAATTTCTGCAGGGAGAGCAGCCCCTGCCTCTGGAGGTGTTCGAGCTGTGTGACCAGGATCATGTATTCTTTTACCAAGGTCCTCATAGCAGCACTCAAAGCGTGGTTCACTTGTCCATACTCAAATGAAGATTTCTCCTCGATGAATCTATTACATATAGAGGGATGTAGTGAGGAGTATGTGCATGACAAGGTATGATTCACATAAAAATGAGGTATTTTACAAACAAATCATTCCTTAAAGGGGTTTTCTCGCTACAGAAATTAGCTTTCAACAAAAAGGGACAGTTAAATGAATACTATTTCTAAATACATAGGTCAATAGATTTTACTTTACATATACTAGGAGGGAGAGAGATTTGTGGACCGCACATGCTCAAAATATACGTTGATCTAATGCTTTTCAGCAAAAATTATAACAATGAGCAGGAGGTTCTTAGCCTAGTTTTTGATCAAACGGTATAGGCCCACTTGCCACTTCACAGCGACCTCTTTAAAGTGGGTCCCTAAACTAATGGATATAACACTGCATGGCGGCCACTGCCGCAGCAATAACCACACAAGCAAGGGGCACAACCCAATGGTCCACTGGGTTGATTTTACTTTACCCATGAGATAAGAGACATTTTAGAAGCTCTCTGAGCGCACACAGGTTTCTATGGTAACCTGCCGGACGTCTGATATCCGATTAGGCGAGAGCAGAGTGACGTCACCGCACGTAAGGGATGAGCTCTGAGCAAACTAATATCTAACAAGATTAGCTTCACTAAACAAAAAGTACATGTGCTATGGGGACTAAAAAGGAGGACTTTATCTGTAATCTTGTTAGAGATGACTATCTCCTGCACTGTCACAGTAACGGCTCCCTAGAAGCTGAATATGATCATCACTGCTGTAGAACCACCCACAGCCTGAGTAGACAGAGTGAGTGCAAAACGGCTTGTGAGTCAGTGAAAGAACGTGGTAAGACGACCCCTTTAAAGGAGAGTTTCCATCTCACACTTTGATGGCATATCACCAGGCTATGCCGTCAAAGTGGGATAGGTGCAAATTCCATCTCTGCAACCTGTACCTATCTCGAAAACATGCACCTCAAAATCAACGTACAGAATGGAGAGTCGGTCCAGCTTGCTCACCATTCCCCAATTCTGTTCTATGAGAGTTTAGCGAACAGCTGGACCGGTTCACTCAACAATGATGTGAGTGAGTGGCAGGGGATCACTGCAGAGGTGAAGTGCCATTTTAGAAGTACAAGAGTGAAAACAGGAGACCAGAGACACCCAGCTCTGGAACAGAGAGAAGATGAAAATAGTTGGGTTTTTTCTTTTAATGCACAAAGGGTATTACATTTTTTGGGTTTTGTTTTTTCCAGACAACCCTATTTAGGGTAGATCCAGACTTATTCTTGCTGTGTCTCTCAATACAAATCTCCAGTGACTCCATTGCAAAAACTAGCCGACTGGAGAGCCCAAGTGCAGGAATAGAGGATTGGGGGGAAGTTGCACATAGGCTTTTAAAAAAAAAAAAAAAAAAAAAAAAAAATTATAGGCCACCAGGAGCTTTCTATTAATTTATTTAAAAGTTACAGGACAACCTTTATAATACTGATGATTTGTGGTACGACATCTGCAAAAAAAATAAAAAATCCGCCATGCCTATACTTGTCCATATGGCACATATGTCACATGAACAAGCTTGCATCATGCTGCCCTACTAATAGCAGCTAAATAGAGGTAGAACAGCATTTTTCCAGCCTTAATCAACAATCTGGATGCATCAGTTATTTTAATTATTCGGCTATGTTCACACATCTTAAAATTGGACGTATTTCAGTCTGTTTTACGCCCCTTAAAGTGCGGCGAAATTACGGCGGGAATACGTCCCAGTCATTACGGTAATCCACATTTCTCTTAGAGAACTATGGATTTCCGTCCCCTCTCCCTCCCGGTGCCGGGGGGCCCCGGGCCCACCCCCTCCCGCCCCGCCCCCACGCCGTAATTGCGGGGCGTAATTACGCCCCGCAAATAAACTGTGTGAACCCAGCCTAAGGGTATGTTCACACGGCATGTTGGATCCAACCGAGATCCGAAAATCGCTTCGAAAAATCGCTGCATCAATCGGATCCAAAAATGCCCCAAATTTATGCAGGTGCGCGTTTGGCTGCAGCAGGATCGCACCCTATAGTTTTAAATAGGGCGTCTGCTGCATTTTGTGGATCAAGAATTGGCCTGACAATCCTTTGAACTGATCCGAAAGATGCAATGAGACGCGTATCAGCGATCACTCGTCTGAACACCGATGCGTGTTTTACAATCAAAGCAATGTAATCACACTACGCATTGATAGATGCAAGTTTGGGTCCATCTAGGGTCCGAAACATGGATCCAAAACGCCGTGTGAACATCCCCTAATACTTACCATGCCCAAGATGCATATCTACTAAAAAGAAATTTTTCAGCTAACTCAGAATCCTGTTCCAAGCCACATTGTATGCACTAAATAACTCTTAGGCTATGTTCACACGGCTTAAACCAGGACGTAATTCGGTCCGTAATTACGCGCCGGAGTGTGCCTATTACGGGCTGAAAACGGGTTTCCCACTAATGGATTTGGTCTCCCCTCCCTGCTCGCGAATCCCGGCGGGGAGATAATTCACAATGTCCTTTCTAGCGGCCTATACGCGCCGCTAGTAAAGGGTTGTCTATGGGCCGGCGACGTGCCGGCCCCCCCGCTCCCGCCCTGCCCACACAGCGTAATTGCGGGGCGTAATTACGTCCCGCAGTTAAGCCTTGTGAACATAGCCTTAGGCTATGTCCACACGGGGTAATTTCAGCGCGCATTTTGCCACATATTTGCGCTCTAATACAGGCGAGATGTGCAGCGAAATTACGGTAATCCATAGCTCTCATAGAGAATTGGAAACCCCCTTGTCAAATTTACTTGCCCGGGGGGGAATTACCCGCCAAGAAAGTAATGCATGTCTATTTGGGGGAGGTGGGCTGATGCCGCTCCCACCCCCTCCCGCGCCGCGGGAGTACGTGTGTATTAGCACGAGCTCCCGCAAGACATGATGTACTGCGGCACGTACTGTATGCGCCGCTTTTACAATTGTAATGGAATTTGAAGGGGACTCTTCTTTAATTTTTTCTTACTAGCCACATTTACCAAATTTTGCATCATTTACAAACTGGAAATAACAATTTTTTTTTACTCCTAACAAGGAGTATTTGACTAAACTAAAAGATGCAGGCAAAAAAATAAAATCCCCATCGTGCATCGCTGCGTTGCTTTAGTACCTGGTGACAGTAGAATAGCTGGCGGCCACGGGTAGTATCCTGTTCACAAGTTCTTTTACAGACATATCGAGGTTTGGGTCTACCAAGAAGGAGCGTAGCTGACGTCCCACTATCGGCTGGGCAGTAATATACCGTCCATCCACTCCAATCAGTACATAGAGCAGGTCCTCAACAATAGCTGCTTCCTGGGAAGGGAGGGGAAGGGTTCCTAAATGAAATTAGAAAACAGAGATCAGTAAAACTTTTCACACATCATGTGCAGCGCATGCGTAAGGTGCGGTCATACAGCGCGTTTTTTTTGGCTTTATTGGTGCAGTTTTTCTGTTGCAGCACTGCCTTGATCAATAGTAAACTTGAAATTTCGGAAATTGTCCGCAAGACTTCGAAGCTGGGTTCATACGCTGCAGTTGAATAATGCAACAAAAAACGCAAGCTTTTAATTTTAGTTGACCTCAATATTACTTACCCAAAAAACCTATTTTTAAAAAAAAATTTTTAAAAAAAGGACATTTTTTCCTTTGCTTTTTTGGGTTGGGTTGGAAAGGGGCACCAGGGAACCCCTTGCCCCCTTGGCTGAATTTTGAGGTTAAAAAAGAGCCCATCCCTTATTTTTTGTGCAGCTGGATTTATAAAAATTGTTTTTTTCCCCGGTGAAAAAAAAATAAAATGGTTTAAAAAAAAAATAAAAAAGGGGGGTTTTGGTTTCTTTTTGTTAAAGTTAAAAAAATTGGGGGAAAAAAACGAAACATGGGGACCCCACCCTTTTAAACACGTTTTTGATCCCCTCTTTTGCCCCACCTTTCCAAACAATTTAGACGACTGAAAATAAATTGCTGAAAAGGGTTTTGTTTTTTTTCAAGGGTTAGCCTTCCCATGAGTCCTAGGAATGAAGGGAATTTCCAAACACTTTAGCCTTTTGATTTTACTTTTGTGGGGAAAAGGTTTTTATTGCTGTCAGTGCCCGTTTTGGGGTTTCCCCTACCTTATCTAACTGGGACAGGGGCGGGGAGTGACGTCACCGGGGTTTTGAGAGCGCCCTTCTGAGCGGGACTTATTATCTTAACAAAAATACCCTTTTTTTTTAAAACTCCACAGACCCCAATGTATTTTTTTGTGTACTAAAAAAATTAGCTCTTCTGCACAGCTCTTTGCAATGGCTCAGCTAGTTACAGAGAAGCTACATAACCTGAGGAGACCAGAGTGAAAGATAAGCAGACTGTGAAACTGCATGGTGAGAAAACCCCTTTAATTAAAACAATTTCATTGCAATGAAAAAACGCACCCAAAACTGCACTGTTTGTAAAAGCACCTTAAGGCTATTACACGGCTTATAATGGGCCTATTTCCCCGTAATTAAGCGGAAGTGCGCAATTAGGGGCCCGAAACGGCCCCATTCTTTGGGAAATTAAAGTTTAAAGGGGAACTATGGTTTAGTTTCTCCCGCCGGCGAACCCCCGCGGGGGGGGCCCTAAGTGACATGTCATTTCTAGGGCGTATAGCGCCGCTGTTAACACGACTTATTCTGCCGCGGATTGGCCCCGACTGCGCCCCGGATTTGTGCTTCGTGGGCCCCAAATCCCGGGAGCAATTACGGTAATCCACGCTCTATAGAGAAAGTGGATTCCGTCGCTCTCCCCCTCGGCAAATCCCGCGGGGGAGGAAATTTCATGACATTATTTAGGGGGGACACGCCGAAACAATGCATTGTTATGGGCCGGGGAGGGGCGCCCCGCCGCGCTCCGCCCCCGCCCCTTATTCCGGCGGATTTGTAGCTAAAATAGGGGCCACAAGTCGGGGAATAAACCGTGTGAACACGGCTTGTGCGAAGTCCCGGGCCCCCCTGCTTACTGCTCCCCCCCGTCCACAGGCGTAATTGGGGGCAAAATTTGTCCCCAATTAAAGGTGTGAAATAGCCTTACAGTGTGTATTGGGAAAGTTCCTTGCTTATATGGTAAATGTTCTCACAGACCCTTCCCATCACCTGACAAAGGCCAAAAAGAGTGTCATTTTGGCCCCTGTTTTGTTGGAATCCTACAGGGTTTGCCAGATGGAATAGCACAAAACAGCTGTACTATTCTATAGGACTGGAAAACAAAATTACCTTTAGGGGCCGTTCACACGGCTTATTTCGGCACGGATTGGCGCCGTACTGCGCCCCGTATTGGTGCTGCAGTACGGCGCAAATCCGCGGCAGCAATTACGGTAATCCACCGTTCTCATAGAGAACTATGGATTCCGTCGCTCCTCCCCGCTCGGCGAATCCGCGGCGGGGAGGAAAGTGACTGCACATTATCCAGGCGCAATACGCGCCGTGGATAATGGCAGTCTATGGGGCCGGCGGGCCGCGCCCCCGCCCCTTATTCAAGCCGGAATTGCTAGCGCAATCCGGCTCGCAATTCCGGCTTGAATAAGCTGTGTGAACCGGGCATAACTGTTAAATTAACAGTTTATAACTTGGGACTCTATATATGACGGATGGAACAGAGTGGCATCCATCACACATGGAAGATATACTTTGGGGCTACCATGACATATATCTCTGACGGACACTGCAAGACATTGGCCTTAAAGGGGTTGTCTCACTACAGGGATTGCTGCTTTTTATGTTAAAGATCTTGCAAAAACAAGTCACTTTGCAATATGTGTCCATTACCAGTGTCCTACCTATTCCTAGATATCCCCTCTTGTATGGGCTGCATCAGCTCCTCAGGTCACTACAGCTACAGACCTGTTTGATCTCTCCTGATAAGCTGCCAGTGCTGGTTGCTATAGCTACAGACCTGTTCGATGTCTTCTGATAGGCTGCCAGTGCTGGTTGCTATAGCTACAGACCTGTTTGATCTCTCCTGATAGGCTGCCAGCACTGTCCTACCTATTTCTAGATATCCCCTCTTGTATGGGCTGCATCAGCTCCTCAGGTCGCTATAGCTACAGACCTGTTTACTCTCTCCTGATAGGCTGCCAGCACTGGTTGCTATAGCTACAGACCTGCTTCTACTGCACCCTAGTAGAGGCCAGTAAACCCCTGAATTAAAAATGAAACCAAGAAAACAGGAGAGGAAAGTAAATCAATTTTGTGAGCAACCCCTTTAAGATGAACATGTTAGCAGCAGACTGTTTTGTTGCCCAAGCCCCCACTAGAGGCAACAAAGACAGTCTGACTTCAAGACAGTTTTCATACATATGGCCCATAGTGTTAAACGAGCCTAAAGCAACCATGCTGGCACAGTCAGTAATCCTACACAAGCAACGCAAAATCTCAAAGGGTTTCATGGGCCGGGCTGCAATGCATATGGCCAGGGTGCTACCGTGCATAAAAATCTGGTTAGTTAAAGGGTCCACCCCAGAACCCGGTAAAAAAACCCTTTGGCGTGTGACTCTGGTTTGTTTTGGGAAAGAAAAGAGAAATCCCCAATCAGAGCCGGTCGCTCATACACCCATTGAGGGAACACCGGGGTGGGCTGCCCAACAGTCTTCTTGCTCAGTTTGTCTCGGAGCTGCTTCCGCAGAACTTCCACCGGCTGAAAAAAGAAAAAAAAAGTAAGAATGGAGGGTGGAGCAACCCCTCTGCGGCACCGCCGCCCCGACCACCCTGCCTGGGGGCCGTCCCGTGGAACCCCGTCCCCCTCCCCAGTCCGGGAAAACTCTTCGAGCTCCTGCAGGGAGATCTTGGAGGGGGGGGAAGGAAGGGGAAGGTGTGGTGGCCGAGAGATGGCCGTGATTCGCTTGTCTTGCATTCTGGCGGGATATGGAGGTTGGTGATGGAAAAAAGAAAAACTATAAAATGTTTAAAAATAAACCCCTTTGGGGGATCGCTTCCGTTCTTAAGAAAATCTGTGGCAGCTCTGGGTCCGGGGCCGGGTAAAAAGAAAATTTAAAAGTAACGCAACTACTTTCAATAACTCGCTAAATAGTGACCACAACACAAAATGCTGTATTTCTGTGCCGTCTCGCATAGTCCTACATGTGTCTACACAAGTCAATTTAGGCCTCGTTCACACGGCTTATTCTGGGACGGATTGCAGCCCTATCCCGGGTTTGTGCTGCGTTTTCGGGCCAATCCCTCGGAAAATAATTAGGTAATCCATCTTCATAGAACTTGGATTCCGTCGCTCCCCCGCCCGGGGAAAACGCCGCGGGGGGGGAAAGTGCTGCACATTATTTATGGGCGTTTCCCCCGAGATAATGCATTGCTATGGGGCCGGGAGCAGCTCCCCCGCCGGCCCCCGGCCCCCCCCCCCTATTCAAGCCGTATTGCGGGGGGTTGGGCCCCCAAATTTTGGCTTGAATAAGCCTTAGGGGTCGAAGTTCCCCTTTTAAAAAAGCACTCTACCAAATTTATTAGGAAAACATGTTGGCAAGGTAAAAAGAGATTATTTTAAAAAATAATTGTTCCCGTTTTTTTTCCCCCTTGGCTATGTTCACCGGGGTATTGCGGCGCGTACAGTACGCACCGCAAAACACTGTGGTTTCGGGAGCTGTGCTGATGGCGGTTTTCCCCAGGCATGGGGGGGCCGGGAGCCAAACCGGTCTCAAGACCTGCATTCTTGCGGCGGCAAGGGCACGAATAATTGAAGTCACTTTCTCCCCCCAGTACAATCGGGTGTATTGTATGCGGGGGGGACCCGGCGGAATCCATAGTTCTCGGGGAGGGG
>JAODAL010033927.1:0-44948 GCA_025379985.1 Phyllomedusa bahiana | reverse complement strand
GTTTGGGTGTAATAATGAAGGTTTGTTGCTCTCCATAGACTTAATGGTCATCGCGCATAATCGATGCTCACTATCGAAAAACCTTATCGATAGCGGCCGACTATCGACTATCGATCGATCTCGATAGCCAACGCAATCGCTCAACACTACTCTTTATTCATCTATCATAAGATGAATGAAAGTTCATGCTTGTGGGAGGGTCAGTAGTTCTCCTGCAGCTCCTTCCTACAAGTCAAAGAGTCTATTGAAGTAACAGTCTAGAGCTTCCCTGCACTAATCCTCCTAACAAAGTCGTTTACGAAGTTAGACCATAAATCCAGTGGGATAAAATCCAAGTCTTGATTGTGAATTTAACACAGCAGAGAGACATAGATGCTTGTCTGTTTGCTGTGTTAAATTCACAATCAAGGCTGGATTTATGGTCTAACTCCGTAAAGGACCTTGTTGGAGAGGATTATGGGCTACTACTGATGGCTCTCCGTGTGGGTGTACCAGCCAAGACACCATTGAACTACATAGCCGAATGAGCATAGCAATTATATGCTTTTTTCACTAATCCTCCTAGCACTGTTCAGTCCTGCCCAGCACACCCTTACAACATCCTTTTCAGACATAAGCACCTCATGCCCCTGCATCTCGACTCCACTTCACTTGCTGGTGTTACAATACAGTGCACCAATCAGTTTGTAACATGGTGAAAAAAACATTCTTTCCTTATCCTATAATATATGTAATACATAATGTACAAATATATATGTAATTTGGTTTATATATTTCTATATATGTGCTCTACGTCAACCACAGCAGATACACAATTATCTCATCAATGTAGCTCTGATTGCTGTGAGGAATCTAGGATCACCCAACCTTCCTTACACTGGATAGCCTATCTAGCATCCAAGAAAGGTGGGTGACATCACATCCTTTAACAACAAAGAGTTTTTGATGATGGGAAATCTGTGTGCCTGCTGTAGGCAATGTGGCATCATCCCTGCATCCAGTGATGTCAGGGCAACATCTCATGATGCTTTACCCTGGCACCACTACTGTATGAAGAGCAGTAGGCAAAAAAAAATTCTGACTGCTACTGGATCATCTCAGAGGTGCACATTCAGTCAAACAAACAATGCAAGTCTTCTGTCCATGTGAAAAGGTCTATTTAGCAAATGTATCAAAAAGACATCTCCTATCAGAAGATGTAAAAACAGTACAAAATAATGAAGGCAACTAGAATATCCACTGGTGATCACTGTATGTGTCCACAGCCCTGTGCTTGACTGATTACATTCCTGTCAGCACCTCTGTTTAAATAATAACTGATGAGTCACTAAAGGCAGTCAGATCTTTCTCTGCTCAGGTCATGCCCACTACAGGTGGGTGTTTCGGAGCTGAGCCTGGCTTCAAAGCACACCTACTGAGTGATGATAAAACGTCCATTGAGGCCATGTGATCAATGGACGTCCCATGGTTTGCAGGAAGGAAGGGAGTTAAGGGCTCTCTGCCTGGTTTTGCAAAGCAGAACAGGTAAATCATTTTTAATGAGTATCAGTTACAAAGTTCAATATAATTAAGTTGTAAGCTCTATAACAAATAAAGAAGATAATCCCGGAGAACTCCTTTGATGTCATAGGACATTAACTAGTTAAAACACTCATCTAAGTTCTGGCTTAAAAACTACTCTGAAAGCTGACACAAAAACTACATTGTAACCTTAAACCAGGACTGGCTTAAAAAGAAATGTGTAATACATTTCTAAATGATAC
The DNA here is from genome assembly GCA_025379985.1 of Phyllomedusa bahiana. Taxonomy (NCBI): domain Eukaryota; kingdom Metazoa; phylum Chordata; class Amphibia; order Anura; family Hylidae; genus Phyllomedusa; species Phyllomedusa bahiana. Next base: position 43,185 of record JAODAL010033927.1, on the reverse strand, counting down.
AGGAGAAGGCATCAAAAGTGCATCTCAAACTGCATCAAAAATTTCATTTTTTTTTAGCCAAAGAGTAAGGAGAAATCCATTCTAGCAGCATTCTGGCAATGCTGGATCATAGCATAATACAGTTTCTTAGCATAAACATTCCACTGTACATGAAACAGTTGTATATTATTTATATATCAATGCATCGTCTAATAGTCATTGTATGTCTTTTTAAATATCTAGCTGCAATTCTTTAGTACCACAGTTTAGTCATTATTATGGCCAAATATTGTCCTTTATAAAATAAGGAAATGGCCATGTTCTAAGAGGTCATATTGTTCTTTATTACAGACATAATACATAGGAAAAATCAGTACATGCATAGAAGATAGACTAGTCATATCCAGCTTATCCATCAGTATTTTCTGCGCTAGAAGAGACCTTCACAGCTCAGTAATGCCTGCTAAGTTATTGCTTACGAGTCTTTTATGCTCGTGAAAAAAACATAACACTCATCCTTCATGGGTGAAATATTCTGTATGTATTCTTCTAATGCCAAAATAATTTGGATATATTCATCTATGGGTTTTTGATACTACTAATACTGTTACTAGTTTTAAGATGTGCTCAGGGGATGACATTTCTCTGTACAAAAAAAGAGGACCATTAATCTCTGAAGAAGGAATGAGATTTCTCTTCTGGTTATTATTTTCTCTTAGTACTTTGAAAAAAAAAAACAATTGTTAAGTAAATTAATGTTTTGGAGTAAATTCAAATGTAAAAAATTATATTCTAATAAAATATGTTTTTATGTTAGAATCATAAAACATATGTGCTACAAGACTGAAAGATTTTTGTTCATAATTATTTTTTGTAGATGTTTCATCAAATCCTTAGCCCTTCTGCCCCAAGCAACAATATATTGTAATAGGAGAACAGAAAAGTGATACAGTTACTGCAAGAAAAAGGAGTATGGTTTAGAGCAAGCAACTGATAATAGTCTGAGCCAGCTTCAAAGTACAACAAATTTGGGTGGTTCTAGAAACTAAAAAAAAAAAAAAAAGGAATTTGCTTTTTTATGATTAGTGTTGAGCGATTATTATCGACAAAGCTGAAATCGGCATGGTTTTTATGGTGATCGAAAGTTTTAGATCATGCGATAATTAAGGCTAAAATCTGTGCATCATCTATTAAGATCGCGCCATTTTCGGCGCTTCCTGTAATTTTGGCGGCCAGCAAATCAGATTACAGAATAGAGCAGGGTGAGATGTGTGTGCGACGTCATGACTGGGATGTGTATGGTTGCGATTGGCTGGAAAAATCACATGACCTCGTTTTACATAGAACAGCGTTTCCTGTTCAGCCTCATGTCTCTCAGCTCTCATAGGAGTAGGATGTGCGCTCTGCCTTGGCCAAACAGCTCAGCAAAATTATTCTATTTCTGCACAGAGAAACCTCTACTATTAGCTGTGATCCTAAAATTTTAGTTAGAGATTGGAAAAATTTATGTATTGGGTAAGAGAATTTGAAAGAGCATCAAACCGCTGTAAATTCACGGGGAAGCGGGGGGGGCCCGGGCTCCAGACAAGCTCTATAAAGAACACGGGATAAATTTCACCAAGACATAGTGCATACATTGCACTGCATTATCTTTATTATTAACAGTTTGCTATTGAAATTTTTCCTGGATATTGGGCACCTGAATTTTAAAAATTAGGATAACATCATTTCTAGTAACTGCAGCTCTGTGTTAGGTGCAAAACTCCACTTTTATTATCAGATAACTTTTCAGATGGTTTCATTAAATTTTTACCCATTCCAATTTGTTCATATACCCAACCTTGCACTTAAATCTGAAACAGCAATTTTATAGTCACCACAGGTGAATTGAAAGGTGCAAAAAATACCGTGTATTATACGAAAACATAACAATACGTTTTTTTTTGACTTTGGCCCTAAGCTTTGTTCATTGACGCAGTTTGCACGTAAATCTGAAAACAGCAATTTTATAGTCTCCACAAGTGAATTGAAAGGTGCAAAAAATACCGTGTATATAACGAAAACAAACAGATACGTGTTTTTTGACTATGGCGCACAAAAGCTTTGTTCATTGACGCAGTTTGCACGAAATCTGAAAACAGCAATTTATAGCACCACAGTGAATTGAAAGGTGCAAAAAATACTGTGTATTATACGAAAACAAACAGATACGTGTTTTTTGATTTTGGGCACTACACTTTGTCATTGACGCCAGCTTCCCAGTAAATCTTAAAAAAAGCGATTTTATAGTCACCACGGGTGAATTGAAAGGTCAAAAAATACCGTGTATTATACGAAAACATAACAGATACGTTTTTTTTGCACTTTTGCCCAATTTTTGTTGAAAAGAACACCTTGCAGTTAAATTTGAACCCACAATTTATGTTTTGATTAAGGATTTGAGAATAGCTGTGATTTGCCTCTTTTAATAAGAGACTTTCCAAAACTTTTCCATACCTTCTCAAATTTTTATATTTCTAAACATGGAGCCAAAATGCAGGTGGTAAGGAGCAAAGAGGGGGGTAGCACATGGAGGTAGAGTACAGAGAAGGTCCCCTCCTTCCATGCTGGGACAACACGCATGCCAGGGGATTCGTCAGTTGCAGGACCGTCGGGCCTGTCATCGTTGGTCAGGGCCCTGTGAATCTCAGCAACAAACAGCGTCGCCAATCTGTCCATCAGGGGGTTAATGCAACCTGCACCAGCAGTCTTACCTCCTCGTCTCCCAGTCATGGCCACAAATGTCATCATCAGCATCATCAGCATCCGTCCAACATAAAGCAGCCCAAATTTTCAACTCGTGTACCCACCACGTGGAAATCCATTGTCTAAGCCCCTCTTTGATGACAAAATGCGGTTGGGGTTCAGAAGGCATGTTAAAAAGATCAAGAGGATGATTAGGTCTGCTCTGACGCCCAGTTACTGATTCCATCAGAGGAGGAGAAGAAGCCGGTCAATCGGCAAAAACCCCCGGGCGGTTGGCAACGCCTTGCAGGCCCTTTTGGGCTTGTAGCCCGCAGCTTCTGGATGCAGAAAGTAGGACAACCAAGTCACCTGTGTTAATATGATGATGTTGACGACATTGCGGATCCACCCTGGTCTTTTCCGCAGAATTTGCTTGCGAGCGCTTCATCAGTGGACGAGGGGGAAACGATGGGGTATTTCAATACGGGTTTCCCCCACAAAAAGGAGGGGGCGGTCGCAGAAGTCCCTGATATGATTCCGCCAGCCACGGTCAGCGAAAACCCGCTCCTCGCTTATCGCCGTCAAAAAGGTCCAGGACCTCTCAAGCCTGGGCCTTCTTTGAGCAAGCCTCTGATTCACCCAGCGATGTCATATGCCGCCTTTGCCGTAAACGCATAAGTAGAGGCAAGAAACCTTAAGTTTTAACCACCACCAACATTCTAGTCACATGCAGCGAATGCATGAGTTGAAATGGAGGGAACACTTGCCAAAAAAAAGGCCAGACCGAGCCGGGCCTCCAACCACTGTCACAACCCTCTGTCTCCGCCTCCTCCCCCCCGCCACCACCAAGGTTCCTCAGCTGCCCATTCTCTCAGAGTCATGATCAGGGATCAGCCTCCGCTTCCCCCACCACCGTCGCCCAAGTACCACCAGCACCACCAAGACCCCATCCTAACCCCTTCTCCTTCGCCAGTTTTGACGACCTCACCCGTACAGGGGCCATCTAGCCCACCTTCGTCTTCCAGGTTTGGGAGCAGAAAAAACACTTTAAACCCAAACCATCCCAAAGCCAAAAGCCTGAATGTGGGCCCATTGCCAGGCTTTTGGCCTTGGAAATGTTGCCTTTCCGTCTGGTGGAAACAGATGGGTTCCGCCACTCATGGGCCCTTGCCGCCCCCAATACCAGATGCCGAGCGGGCATTTCTTTGCCAGAAAAGCCGTCCCTGCCCTGGCCACCACGTGTCATCTAAAATTTCAAGCGCGTTGTCTGCATTTTGGGCCCGGGAAAAAATCCATCTGACCACCGACACATGGACATTAAGCACGGCCAAGGCCCTATATCTCTGTGACAGCTCACTGGGTGAGCTGGGTGGATGTCTCTGGGGTGACGGTGCTCTCAGGCTCGGCGAAACGCTCTTCAAAACCGCAGGGATGGTGCAGGGCTCTTTCCCCCAAGGTCCTCTGTGGCATCACGTGCCCAGAGAAACCAAGCCGTTTTGAAATTAATATGTCTTGGAGACCGTCCCCACACAGGTCGGGACTGTGGACGGCTCCCGCAACGAGACCGAGCGCTGGCTGGGTGACAGAACCTTGTGCCAGGCAAGGTGGTATGCGATAAGGGGGCGAAATCTGCTTGCCGCCCTTAAAATGGGTAGGCTGGAGCACATCCCTTGCCTGGCACATGTCATGAACCTGGTCGTCCAGAAATTTCTAAAGAGCTACCCGGTCGGACGCTCGGGAAGAAGGCTCGAGGTCTGAGTTTCGAAACTTCCGCCGTTCACACCCTGCTTCGTCCCGCCTGGCTGCGTTGCAGCGTCAGCTCGGCCTCCCCGTCAACCGTCTCTTTTGTTGACGGGCAACACCTGGAATTCCACCCTCCACATGCTCCAGCATTGTGGCAGCAGCGCAAAGCCATTACGCAGTAAAAAGGGACACATGCCTGACAAGCAGCGGTGCGGACCTCGGGTGTTGAGCCACCGAGAGTGGAGCAGGTGAAAGAGCTCTGCACCATCCTTGCCAGTTTTGAAGAAGCCACCAAAATGTCATGCGGACAATGCCCTTGTCAGCATGAATTGTGGTGATCTTAGTTCTGGAACGATCGTTGGACACTCTGAAACAACAGGTCCCGCCAGCGAGGGAAGAAGACGGACACAGATACGAACACGACCTTTCTCTCCCGTCAAATCCAAAAGGGCCCGACATTTTCACAATTTCATCGTCTTCTTTAGGCAGGGGTTTTGGGGGTCCCAGAGCTAGTGCAAGGTGGCGCATCAGCTCTCAGGTGCATCATCTCAGCAAGTCAGGCTGTGTTGAAGCGGTGCCGGAGGCAGGGGAGGAGGAGGAGGAGGAGGTATTCCTAGACACCGATGTTCCCGCCGTCCCGGCCTTGGAAAGAGGTTGGCGCGAATTTGAGGCGGAGGAGGAAGATGAGGAAGTTCAGTTTGCTAGTCCCCCTCGACCCAGAGGCTTGGAAATCAAGGGTCCATCTCTCACATGAGTTTGGATCTCCATTTCCTCCCAAAATGATCCTCGCATTAAGGCCATCAAAATGAACAACAGTTACTGGTGGGCCACCCTCCTGGGTCCCCTACAAAAAAAAACTCAGCACTTTCCTTCCACCCACCCAAATAGAGAGTAAAATCAGGAAATGGAGACCTTGCTGATTGATCAACTGGAGAAAATCTGTTGGTCTGCTTTAACGTTCTTCAAATGTCACGGGGAACAACCCAGCGACGTGACAGCATAAGGCCAATAGCCGAAGCGCGGCAGCAGCAGCAGGCAAGGTGCAGAAGCCTTGGGGGACCTCTGGCAATCTTATTTTTTCCCCCTCACCAACGCATTTCAATGCAGGCACACATACAACACCAAGAGACCAGCTTAAAATCATGGTGCAAACTATCTGCATCCCCAACACCGATTTTTTTGTATTGTTCCGGACCCAATAGACTTCGGTAAACCAAAATGGACGAATGGCCCGAGCTGGCTTGCCACGCCATAGAGGTGTTGTCCTGCCCAGCACCAGCGTCATATCTGAGCGGGCCTTCAGCACAGCCGGGGGAGTCCCTTACAGACAAACCATCCGCTTTTCCCCAGATAATGTGGATCGTTTGACTTTCATCAAGATAATCAGGCATGGATCTCTGATGATGTTTTTGGCCCCAATTGCCGAGGTCACCGATTAGTTACTGGTCTACTTTACATTCCTCTCCAAACAGAAATGGTCCTCTTGAAAAACTATTTTTAAAATGATCATTTTTTACTGCAATTTTTATTCTCAGTTCCCAAATTTTATTTGCTGAGTTTTGCTGTGAGGAGACTGTAAAAGACACCAAGGTTTCATGACAAAACCATATTCCATTTACTCACTTCATCTTTAGAATTTTTCGCATTGTCAATGGGTTTGGGGGCAGGTTGCCCTCACAATTTTAAAAGTGGGTGAGAAGTAATTTAATTTTTGGAGTCATGTTGCTCTGAGAAACAGCAATAATTTTGGTCCTTTGGAACAGAAATGTGGCTTCTAAGTTTCATTTCTCCCTCAAATTTTTAAAAGGGGCTGAGAAGTCAATTTTCTAATCTTTTGGGTCATGCTGCTTTGACATGCAGCAATACTACAGGTCCCATTCTAAAAAATGTTGTTCTAAAAAGACAAATTTGTTCTTCACAATTGTCAATGTGCTCATGGTCATGTTTTGAATTTTTGGGGCATTTTGCTGTGACATGCAGCTATACTACGGTCCATTATAAAAAATGTTGTTTCTAACAGACATTTGTTCTTCACAATTGTCAAAGGGGGCTCAGGGTCATGTTTGAATTTTGGGGGGTATTTGCTGTGGGAAAGGAGCTATACTACAGGTCTATATAAAAATGTGTTCTAACAGACATTGTCTTCCGTCAAATGGCTCAAGGGTCATGCTTTGAATTTTTGGGGGGATTTTGCTGTGACATGCAGCTATACTACAGGTCCTATTTAAAAAAAAATGTTGTTTCTAACAGACATTTGTTCTTCACAATTGTCCCAAATGGCTTTATGGGTCTGTTTTGATTTTGGGGGCATTTGCGTGACAAGCACTATACAAAATCATAATTAAATAAAAAATTGTTGTTTTCTAAAGACAATTTTTTCTTCACTTTGTCAAGAGTGGCTCAAGGGGAAAGGTGTGTTTAGAAAAGAATAGTAGGACAGTTTTTTGGAAATATTGAAAATGACTTGTTTTTTGCAAGATCTTAACATAGCTTCAATCACGTATTGAGACAACCCCTTTAATATAATTAGAAAAAAAGAGAAACAAAGACAGGTGGATTCCATCCTATTTAAAAAGTGTTTCCTAGAATTAAAATACTAAAAAACTTGATGTACAAAATAGCTGTTTTTAAAAAATTCCTCTGAATTGTACAAGGAGGTACAGAAACTTGACCAATGTAGTTATTCAAGGGCATGGGGTATGGACACCAAGAACAAAGTACAGAACCATTTCCTCCAGCACGTTGATAAAAGAGAAAAGTGAAGAAAAAGACCTGGGTGTAAAAAGGAGCGTTAACCACCAGTATTTCCAAGTGAAGCCAAATTGGGTTTGCACTCATACAGGGGCAAGCGCTACCCAGTCTTGACTGGTACTGAGGAAGGGTGGAATTCTCACACTTCTGCTTCCGCACTCTGTTTCAGCACGACATTTTCGTTGCTGCGTCATCAGGCATTTTAACCTGCGTGTTAATAGATACAGGACGCCAGCCTGGGCTCTCACCACACCCACTGTAACTCCGCCCTGGTCATGCTGTGGCAAAAGGACAGGTATATCAATGTCCCCGTAACTAAAATGGGGGTTGAAAGACTCCTTTTCCGGCACTTTTTAATCTGGGGGGCAACATTTAATGGGCATACTGCGGTCCCGGCAGGTATAATCAATGTCCATTCAACTAAAATGGTGGTTGAAAGATACCTTTTTCCGGCACTTTTTAATCTGGGGGTCAGACAGGTTAATGTCAACTGCGGTCCCAGGACAGGGATAGTCAATGTCCAGTTCACCCAAAATGGTGGTTTTAAAGTCTCCTTTTTTCCGGCACTTTTTTAATCTGTGGTCAGACATTTAAGGGTCATGCTCGGTCCAAAGGGCAGGGTTTGTCAGTGTCCATTCAACTAAAATGTGGTTTTAAAGGGCTCCTTTTCCGGCACTTTTTAAAACTGGGGGCAGACAGGGTTTTAATGGGCATACTGCGGTCCAGACAGTTTTTAGTCAATGTCCATTCAACTAAAATGGTGGTTGAAAGACCCTTTTCTGCACTTTTTAATCTGTGGGTCAGACAGGTTTAAGGGGCATGCTGCTTCCAGGACAGGATATTCATGTCCAGTTCAAGTAAAATGATGGGTTAAATAATACTGCCTTCCTGGCACTTTTTTAAATTTTTGGGTGATGCAGTTTTAAGGGTCATGCTGTGGAACAAGACAGGATAGTGAATGGGTGTGTGACTTTTATTCTGGCTTTTTATAGCCTAAGTGTTGTGCCTAAATGTAGCAGTATCCATTTGACGTTTGGCTGTTAATTCCAGCTTTTCCACCATGTTTGGGTGTAAAATGAAGGGTTTGTTGCTCTCCCCTAACTTTAATGGTCATCGAGATGATCGCTATCGACTATCGAAAAACCTTATCGATGGTGGTCCATATCGGCTACCCCGATGTCGATAGCCAACGTAATCGCTCAACACTATTTATGATACAGTAAATGCCATCACAATTTTCTTTCTTTGCAGGGAGAGAACGATAAACGAAGTTACTTACCTTACTAGTATACTATATTTGTGATGCTATTTTTACAGTTATTTTAGCAGGAACCAGAAGTATAGAAGAACATACAGGGGCATGGCTAAAGGACATATTGTGCCCAAAGTGTCAATATTTTGTGTGGCCATCATTATTTCCCAGCATTGCCTTAACTTTCTTGGGCATGGGGTTCACTATAGCTTCACTGGTTGTAGCCATTGAAATCCTCTCCCATTCCTCCATGACGACATTACGGAGCTGGTGGATGTTAGAGACCTTGCGCTCCTCCACGTTCTGTTTGAAGATGCCCTACAGATGCTCAACAGGGTTTAGGTCTGGAGACATGTTTGGCCAGTTCAGCACCTTTATCCTTATTTTCTCGGTTGAACAGGAAATAAATACAACTGCCTTTTATTTTTTGGTTTAATTTTTGTTGGAGTTTACACTGAACAGTTTAGTAGACATGTTATCTGTATTCTGCCGGTCAGTAAGTATACGCAAACTAAAAAATACCACCATATGATCACTGAATGTCACCACTCTGTAGTGACTAATACCACCATAATGTTACTGACCAACACAGTATACCCAGACCAATAAAAATAATATACAAAGACCAACGAATACCGCAACATCATAATCACATATCACCACAGTAAAAAGACTCAATAAAACCACCAGTGTTACTGGATATCCACCATTACACAAAGACCACTATTACTACCATACAGGGACCATATAGTGGTAGAACCAGTGTACACAGGCTCTGCAAACTGTATATTACCTTCATACAGTAACTGTATAGTGGTAAATACCAGTTGTACATAGGCTCTGCACACATAAGTGATTACAGTGTAGTTACATAGAATATATAAACACTGGCACTCAAATCGAAATGCAATTATGAATCAATGTTTTTTTTTTAAATGATAGGGCAGAAAAATATTTCCAGGTACTCCATGGGGAAAAATAACAATGTATGGATAATTAGGATGGGAGAAGGGGATGTCATAGAAGGAGTATAAGACAAGTAGGTGGAATATAAGAAAGGTTACAAGAAAGAATGTACAGCGTATATGGAGGATATGTAGGGGGGCGGAGGGTTATAGAAAAAAGTACAATGGAAGGGGAAACGGCAAGTAATGTAGCTCTAAAAAGGTAAGGAAGAGGCATATAGTTATGTAGATAAATACCTGTTCTAATTGTATAAGATAGAGGAGGCAAGATACAGCAGCTAGGCTATGCAGCTTATTATAAAGGCTGGACAGAAAGGTCAGCCGAGTAGAGTAAAATTAAGTAACAAATAGCGTAGAGGACAGAGAGGGAGAGGGAAACAATACATTAGTGATATGGGTAATCTGTTACAAAATGGTGAGGTAGGGCATAACTGCAGGTAAAAATAAGGAAGCCAAGTTAAGTATAGCAAAATAAGTGGTTGAGGATAAGGATAAGGAGCAGGAGGGAAACGGTACCTAAAGGTATGTAGTGGAGGCAACCTGAGTACATCCGATAGTAGTAACAGAACCGGCCTGAATCAGAAGATGGTGACACTGAAGATGAGCATGCTTGCTTGGGAAGACCAGCTTGTGCATGCACGAAAGAGACCGGGAGACAAAAATAGGATAGGGCAAAGGTGTGCCACAACCGAGCATGCACAGAAAGTTGTGCATGCATGGAGGAGTGATGTAGTGAAAAGAATGTGGTATAGATAGGATGGAGAAATAAATAATAGGGATAGAACAGGAGATAACTAGGAAAAGAATAGAAGCAAGTACGAAGAGAAAATTGTCTCAAAATAAAGTATGGAAGACAGTAATGTGGAAAAATAAGAGTGAAGAAATGGTAGAATGTGGAGGAAAATATGTAAAGAATATAGGATAGGAGAGATAACCAAATGGTAGAAAAGGATAGTAGAAAAAGAGGGGAGCGGATATAGACCGAAGGGGGAAGAGGGGAGTACAGTAAGAGAAAAGTAGAGAAGCCCAAAGGGGATTCTATACTTTACCTGAATTGAGATAGTCAACTTCGTCTTCTCTCCATATGGTCTATCTTATCTGAAAGGAAATGGAGAATAGAGCATATTAGAATAAACAACACAAGATGAATGTAGAACAAAGAAATGAATAAAGAAATCATAATTGCAAAATAAAGTTGAGAACATGTATGCCAGGGAGTATAAGAGAACAAACTCCATCAACGCTAGGTAGAGTGGTAATTATACAACATATAGCAAATGATACATAAAGATTAAGTACAAAAGGTGTACTAGGGGTATGGATGTGCTTCGTTGTTGTTTGATGGATGAAATTCTACTGTCGGTAGAATTAACTCAAACGAACATTTGTTTAAAATAGTCTTATATTTGTTTAAAATATTTGTTTAAAATATTTAAACAAATAAAAACATTTGTTTTTATTTGTGCCCCAGATGATTATAGGGCTCTCATTTGTGCCACCAGTAGGTAGGAACACACCCCATAAAGAAGGCAGCCCCTCCCCCCAAAAGAAAACAAAAAAACTAAAAATTATACAGATAAGTGGCAGACTAGGTAAGGTCTCCCTTCAGTATAAATATCATGCCTTCAGCTGTATTTATTATGTTCATATACTGTATGTCTGTTCAGTTGCAACAGCTCTATCTAGTTACTGTTTGTGCACACTGTTAGCAAACATCTAATTTTAAGTATTTCCCATGAAGACTGCCATAACCATATCACCAGACCTGCTGACATCATCAAGTCATCTCCTCAGCAGCCATTTTGTACTCAACACATACTGAGTGAAAGACATCCTTACCCATCCAAGCCTACAGTAGCATATCTGGTATGTCCAAACTACCATTCAGGGCTGCAGATTGTACAGTGATGTATAGTATTGTATTCTATGTCCCTAACTGTTGTTGACAGTTAGACCTATGTTTGCTGCAGACAGGACAGCACTGTACCCTCTATGTGTTTGTGTCTGCCCACGTGTATGCATATATCCCTGTACTGTATGCCATTGTATTTTATGTTTGCATTGATTTCTACATTGTTGTGTTGATATATGTTCCTACACCACATTAAGTGTACGTATTTTTATTCTTTTAGTTTTACACTATAGCTGTAATAAAAGTTGAAGTTCAGACATCGCTCCTAGTCAATGCATTATGGGAAAGAGTTTAGCTGCCTGTCAACTTCCGCTCAGCACACATAGGGAGGACAGAATAGGAACCCTCTAGTAGGTAGGGGCAGGGCCGTCTTTCCCATTGGGCCAGGTAGGCACTAGCCCGGGGGCCCCACAAGCTCAGAGGGCCCCTCGAACAGCTGCCTACCTTGCCCAGTGGGAGTACACCCAGGGCCGTTTATTGGACTACCGCCAGTCAGAGCAAGGGCCAGGCTTCAGATGCTCCGTGTGTAGTCTGATGCGGCCCCTGCTATTGCTGTGCCTGCGCTTTACTGCTCACAGCGCAGGCAGCACGGCACTGAGGTAAAGCAGGGGCCAGACTGCGATCTTCTGAGCTCCTGCACTACAGCCCCGCTCCTCCCCCTCTCCAGCAGTGCGGCCACTGAAGAGCAGGAGACTGCTGGGGAGAGAAGAGCAGGGCTGCCCCCTCCTCCCTCTAACCATCGGCAGTGAGGAGAAGATGACTGCCAGTCCTATAGACTTCAGAATGAGTGAGTGACTGGGGGAGGGGGGGGTGTGGGATGTGGAGAGGCATTCCAGTGTCTATCTGCTGGCTGTGTATCTAAGCCTACCCAGTGTATACTATCATCTGCTGGCTGTGTATCTAAGCATACCCAGTGTATACTATCATCTGCTGGCTGTGTATCTAAGCCTACCCAGTGTATAAATATCATCTGCTGGCTGTGTATCTAAGCCTACCCAGTGTATACTATTATCTGCTGGCTGTGTATCTAAGCCTACCCAGTGTATACTATCATCTGCTGGCTGTGTATCTAAGCCTAACCAGTGTATACTATCATCTGCTGGCTGTGTATCTAAGCCTATCCAGTGTATACTATAATCAGCTGGCTGTGTATCTAAGCCTACCCAGTGTATACTATCATCTGCTGGCTGTATATCTAAGCCTACCCAGTGTATACTATCATCTGCTGGCTGTGTATCTAAGCCTACCCAGTGTATACTATCATCTGCTGGCTGTGTATCTAAGCCTACCCAGTGTATACTATCATCTGCTGGCTGTGTATCTAAGCTTACCCAGTGTATACTATCATCTGCTGGCTGTGTATCTAAGCCTACCCAGTGTATACTATCATCTGCTGGCTGTGTATCTAAGCCTACCCAGTGTATACTATCCTTTGCTGGCTGTGTATCTAAGCCTACCCAGTGTATACTATCATCTGCTGGCTGTGTATCTAAGCCTACCCAGTGTATACTATCATCTGCTGGCTGTGTATCTAAGCCTACCCAGTGTATACTATCATCTGCTGGCTGTGTATCTAAGCCTACCCAGTGTATACTATCATCTGCTGGCTGTGTATCTAAGCCTACCCAGTGTATACTATCATCTGCTGGCTGTGTATCTAAACCTTTGTGGTGTTATACTATTTGCTGTTCCTGTGTAGCTAAGCCTACCCAGTGTTATATCTGTTGGCCCTATGTATCTGAGCTCATCAGGTGTTATACTATCTGCTGTCCTTGTGTATCTAAGGCCCGGTTCACACGGTGTAATTGCGGGGCATATTTCAGCCCGTAATTTGCGCCGTACTGCGTGAATTACGGCTGGAATACGTCCCAGTCATTACGGTAATCCACAGTTCTCATAGAGAACTATGGATTACGTCTCCTCTCCCTGCTCGGCGAATCCGCCGCGGGGGGAGATAAGTAACATGTCATTTTCTAGCGCCGTATACGCGCCGAGAATAATGAATGTCTATGGGGCCGGCGGGCTGCTCCCCCCTCCCCCCCTCACGCCGCGGGAGGACGCGCGTATTAGCGCGACTCCCGAAAACATACGATGTATTGTGCCACGTACTGTATGCGCCGCAATACATCGTGTGAACAGCGCCAAAGTGATGTGTTATCTGTATTCTGCATTGGTTGGGAGGGCCCAGTGCACAGCACTGCCCAGGGGCCCATAATACTGTTAAGACGGCTCTGGGTAGGGGCACCTTCTAGTAGGTAGGTAGGGCCCCTTCCAGTGGCTAAACAGGAAGAAAGGTCCACTTATGATAGGTATAATAGGTAAACAGGTAAATAGCTTCCCTTATGGTAGGTAGGGCATCTTCAAGTAGGTAGGCAAAAAATTCCCCCAGTAGGTAGGCAGGTATTCCACCTGCCTCTCCCATGTTTCCCTGCCGAACACCTGTCTTTGATTCCCTACTCTGGGATGCCAAGCATAGGCTCAGGGCCTAATACGGGCAGTGACGCGATGACATTACATCGCACCGCTGCCTTCAGAGGGCTAAGCGGCTGGTGTCAGTGTATTCCGGCTGCTTTTTCTCAGCCACTGCCTACACTGTAAGCGGTGGCAGTGATCACTGCCCCGCTTGGTCTATGTGACTGAGCATTTGTATAGATTCTTCCTTTTCCTTCCTTCCCTTGTTTTTTAAATTTTAGTTTTGGCTCAAAAATGGTTTAAAAAACTGTATAGGAAGCTCAGCACTGTGATGTGCCAATAAAGGATTGGTGTTAAATGTACAATATTCATATAAAGATCTGACTTCCAAACTTGTAGGGTTGAAACCTTTGCCTGATTTCCCTTAAACAAGAATATATTGGCAGACCAATGTAATGTAAACAAATCAAAGTTACTTAAAATTTCTTTAGATACAGCATATGTAATATTGATAATTGCAAATCTCATGTGAGGATCAAAAGTCTATTTGTTGCATACACATTAAAGAAGACTATGGCTTGAAAGCTTCAAAAAGGATGTGAAGCAAAAAAAAAGCAGTGTTTGATATAGTCTAGAATTTGTTTTAGGTCACTGCTTAATGTATAACCTGCTACACGTAACCACCATTGAAACATTTATTTCATAAGCTTTATGTATTCCTTTAGATCTTTTTCACATGGCAGAATGTTTGCCTGCATTCAGCTTGGAATCTGTGTCCCATAAGGTTTTAAAAACAATAAACTATGGCATGGATCTTTTCACTCACATATATAAAGTCTATACCACAGAGAAAAATGAGTGATCTGTCACCGGATGCAGATTGGCCTAATTAACACCATTGCTAACGATAAACACTTACACATTTTGGATGCAACTGCATTTATAGTTTTAAAGGGGTTGTCTCACTACAATGATTGGGTTTTAATTAAAAGACCTTTAAAAAACAAGCAGCTTTGCAATATATGTTCATTACAAATGTCCTACTGATTTTGAGTTATCCCTGGTAGTAGGAGTGCATCAGCTCCTCAAATCACTATAGCCACTGACCTGTTGATTTTTATCTCACTGGCTGTCAGTGCTGGTTACTCATCAGTTTCTCAATACAGGTCGGAGCACAGAGCCCCTCCCGCACAGTATGAGGGCACTTATGATGCTTCTGTAGGAGAGGGAGAGGGAGGGCTATACTCCAGGCATCTGTGTCTGTGTAGCTGTGCTGCCTGGATTAACCCTGTGTGTGCCTGCTACCTCCAGCTCTCTACACAGATTGAGGAGAGCAGAGGTGAGGCTAATCTGTGGTCAGTAGGATGTGGCAGCTGTGAAGTGTGTTACTATAATCATGATGTGTCTGTGGAGCTCTGACTATACTAATAGAACAGATCAGGGGGGCATGTGAACGGTTCATATCCCTCCCTGCTCTGCTGTATTAGTGACACATTGTGATTATAGTAACACACTTCACAGCTGCCCTGTGTCTGTTCTGATGGGAGGACAGTGTTTGTGCTTGTTGTTGCTTGAGATGTCCGTGGAGATTTGTATGCTAAGCAGGGGGTATAGGAACACTTACATCCCCCCCCCTGTTCTGCTATTAGCATACACAGCTTCACAGACCTCTGGCTTCAAAGCCACTCATAGATCAGCCCTCTCCCTGCTGTCTCCTGACTCTGTGGAGAGGAGCAGCAAGAGCTCGGCCACAGCAGCCGCACAGTGCAGCTGATCCAGCAGTAAGCAGCAGATCTAGGCAGGCACACACAGGGTTAACTCTGGCAGCAAACCCCCTCGCCCTACCCCTGCTGTATAGAAGTTACGAGGAGGAAAGCTGTCTGTGTGCTGAGGGAAAGGGGGGAGGGGGAGGAGAAGAGGCAGACAAGAAGCACGCCCCTGAATTCAAAAATCCTATGCTGCCAGACACACTGAGGTAGGCTGAAAGCCTGTAGTGAGACAACCCCTTTAAGTTTGTGGTGCTGTTTGTGGTTCTGTTCCTAGCTATCTTCAAAGCAACAAGCTGTTGTCAGTTACACCTGAGTGCTTTTTAATTTAAATGAGGATAGCCAGTGTTCATAGCCATTACAAAATCTGTCACATATAAACCAAGAGTACCTCCTTGGATTTCTACTGGGAACTACACAATGGATTTTTTCCACAATAAAATCTGACATGTGAACAAAATATGTAGGGCGACATGTATGAAATATGGTGCCTCAATGTTTTTTCCCATGTAAAATGTGCCTAAAGATATGAAAGTGGTGAATGTGGTCCTAGATGGCACCTAAGGTTTGAGGCGCCTCACATCTTCATGTAATTTTGGTGCATTAGTAATGCGCCAAACGTGTATTGACATATAGTAATAATCGGCACACCACAGGTCTTGCTGAGACTTGTGGTGCAATATTCAAGATCACTACCATAGTTTCTATCCACTAACATGCTATTCTAACACCTTTAATTTTATTTCTAGCCTGCTATGATGTGTGTGTAATCACTGATGACACTACGCTAACTCCGTAAATAAACGATAGAGAACAGGATGTATGGTAGAAGCTGTATTGGTTTAATTAATTTATATTTAATTGTAAACTAATTTTAGATTATATTAAAATCTTTAAAACATTTTAGAGAAGATTGGGATCTTAGATAATTTATTATTAAATTTATATAGTATGATAATTACCATAAATTATTTTTTATTATTTTTTTGGTATAAGTTTAGAAATAAGGGACATTTTTTACCTTTAATGGCAAATCAGGCAGACCACATGGAAATAGGTCTTGCTTAGAGATGGGCGAATCGATTCTAACGAAGTGGAATTCGTTTAGAATTACAGGAAAACTTCGATTCCGAACGAAGTCGAAGTTTGGAGTGATTCGTGGGAATGAAGCGTGTTTTTAATTGATAAAATGGCTGCAAGTACATGGCGTTACATGGGCAAAGAACTCTGGGAGGAAGAAAGGAGTAGCCTAAATGACATGTGCAAAGATGAAGCCAATCAGAGACCGGCGGGATTCTGTGATGTCACCGCACTATATAAGTCCGGATGCGACGCTGGCAGTTCCCACTCTTCTCCCTTTGCCATGTTGTAGCTGCTGCAGCTCCAGTATTAGAGATCTCGCACAAAAGAAATAACTTTTATACAGCGATTTTTGGGGGGTTGTCGCAGCTTTTCTCAGAGACTGCTTCTTTTACGTTCTAATTTTGATTTTGTGGGTTATCTGAATTGAAGTCCAGTGTGCGTCCAATTCAGCTGCATATACATTTTAATGCTATCTGCTCAGTTCTGGAGCACATTGAATATCCAAGGGTTATCTAAGCCTGTTTTTGCTGTTGTATTCAGTTAAAGAAACAGCGTTTTTTCAATCCAAATACCAGTTAATTTTTGGCTGCTCATTTCTTTTGCGCAATTTATATCCAAGGGTTACTTAAATGTCTTTGTGCTATTGTAGTCAGTAAAAGAAAGGGTTTTTTAAACGCCAAAGAAGAAATTTTGCCTGTAGCATTATTTATATCCGGAGGTTAATTAAGTGTTTTTCTGCTGTTGTAGACAGTAAAATACACAACGTTTTAACACGCGACATAGCTGGTAATTTTTGGCAGCTCATTTCTTTTGCCATCGCTTGTGGTGGTCCAGTGGATCCACTACCGCTGTCCGTGACAACATGAAGCAGTGAAATGACGTTATTCATCCCGTAGTCCTGGCGACTGACAAATAACGCATGTCCGCATGAAAGGGCCGGAGCAAACGGCAGGTGTCACGCCTGAGCTGCCACTGGCCAACATTAAAATTACACAGGGGTGTACTCCTGTCCACTTGGATCATCACTAAACCATAAATAGCCTCTCTCTGTTCATAGAGTCGTTCCAACATATGGAGGCTGGAATTCCAATGTTTGGAAATGTCACTTATCAGCCTATGTTGGGGGAGGCCAGTCTGCCGCCACAGATTAAGGAGGGTGTGCTTGGTGGTGTAAGAATGGCTGAAGTGCATGCAAAGTTTCCTGGCCCTTTTTAGCATGTCTTGCAGATGGGTGTAAGACTTGAACAACCTGATTGAGCATTTCCTCCTGTGTGTGACTTCGGTTGCCCAGGGGAATCATCCTGTCCACTTGGCTCATCAAAAATCATTAATGGCCTTTCTCTGTTCAATAATTTCTCCCTGTTAATATATTTATTCCTGTTCATCAATTTCCCCCTGTTCAATAATTTCCCCCTGTTAATATATTTATTCCTGTTCATCAATTTCCCCCTGTTCATCAGTTCCTGTCTGCCCGTGTACCCGACCTTTCTGCTATGTTACCTGACCTCGAATCTCCGCCGCCTGCCCTGACCTGTTGGCTTTACCTTTGACTACGAGTTTCGTCTTACGATTCGGTACCTCGCTGCGCCTCGGCTGCCACCGCAAGCTAGTCGCGCCAGGGGTAGCGACCTGGTAGGACTCCCGCCACAGAAAGTCCATCCTGCCTTGCGGCAGGCTCTGGTGAAAACCGGGACCTACTTAGACCCCGCTCCCTGGCGTGGCCGCTACCACCGCTTGCGGTGGTCCAGAGGAGCCACTACCCGTGTTGTTACAATGGCAGAAGTGAATGCCAAGTTTCCTGGCCAGTTCTTTGAATGGTGCAGAGTCCACCACTTGAAAAGGGAGGGACTGCAGTACCACCAACTTGGACAGGAGCACGGTCAGCTTCTGCACTTAGGGATGGCTAGACGCATACTGCTGTCTCTTGGCAATCGTCTCGATGAACGACTGCTGGCACCATGAGTGCCGAGGAGCAGGAGTATCTGGACCGGTAGATAATGGAAAAGACAGGAAGTTGTCTTCGGCAGAGGTGGTGAAGTCTTGACTGCCTGAAATGGGAGGCGTGCCACTGGGTGCTGCTGCTGTTGGGACAGGATGGACCACCACATCTGAAACACGTATGCATGATGTTGATGCAGGGCCTTGTTGTCAACGTTAGGTCCCTGGTCACGCTTTACTTTATGGCCACAGATTCGACATATAGCCATGTTCGCCTAATCTGGTGTCTTAGCAAAAAACTGCCACACCGCCGAGTAGGTGATTTTACCACCAAACCGTTGCACTGACTGACTGTTACTGCCGCTGACCCGGTGAGCCCCCGTGCCTCTAATTTCTGGGACCTGCGAAGTGGGTGGTCTAAATCGTGGCCGTTTGGCTCCCAACCTCGCACTGCTGCCACCCTGCTGACTCCCGGCCACACTACCGACTTAAGGGCTGCGCCACTGCCTGACACGCAAGATGCCGCTCTCTTCTCCCAATGATAATGATGAAGCCCTTGTACACTGTTGGTCTGGGTCAGCTCATAGCATCACATGGCTTTCAAAACCACCAGTATGCTAATGACACCGAACTTTACATCTCCGGCCCAGACGTTAACTCTCTACTGTCCAAGATCCCAGATTGTCTGTCGTCCAAATCCTCCTTCTTCTCCTCCCATCTCCTAAAACTTAATGTAGAGAAAATGGAATGCTTCCAGGGCCAGGACAATGGGTAGTCGAGGATAGACGACCGCGTAGGGTGCCACTTCATCCCAGGGAGAAAAGGGGGCACAAGGAGGCATGCAGTGGGCTGAATATTTCATTTGGGGGGCACTTTATGCCTTGTTTAACTAGGGCACCAGAATACCTTTTCCCAGCCTTGCTTGCTTCACCCGGCTCCCAAGTGCGATCAGCTACATCGATTAGTGTTTGCCTGTCACCGCCGTCCTCCTTAACAGTGTCACTGTTCAAAGCCTGACTGCTCACAACATAACCCCCCATTGTAACTCACCTCATCACTATTTGCCCGCTTCTGCAAAAAAGCTGCCCAATGTCCTCAAATAGTTGGTTAAGTTGCCTCACTGTATAGTGGCGCAGAGGCCACAGCACATAGTAGGAAGTGAACAGGACAGAGGTGAGTTGAGGACAGGTGAGAGGCCCTCACCTGCTCCCAGGCCATGCCAACTAGGGGTTGTGTTTGTCAAACCCACCGACTCTTGGCTGGGGTTGTCAGATGTCATCTGGGAGAAAGTGTATGACCTAGTGTGGGGTCAACACATGGCCGGTAGATGACACTGGATGCTGTGGCCTCGCAGGTTGACTCCTGCTGTGACGTCCCCTTACTGTGCTGCGATCTGTGGCGGCTCCGGTAATCTACTTCTGTGTTCTTTGACGCTATCGAAGGATCTTAGCCCTCAGCTTATTTCTTTCCAGCTGGCGCTGACGTTACCTTTTCAGGCTGCGTTCCCACGTCAGTTTTTTGTTCAGTTTTTCACCCGTAATAGCCCAGGAAATTGAAGTGTGAAGCTATTCTAATAGCGGCGGCAGTGATGTGGGTGTCATACTAAAACACAGCATTGTATGAAGACCAAACCAAGCTCCCTCTGCATATTTAAGCATGGCACAATGTTCTACAGCACTCTACAGGCTCTGTGCAGCCAGGAAATAGCTGTTTTTTTAACGCGATTCATCCTGAAGTAATTCGGAACTAAACGGATTTTGTCGGAAAATTCGGCGAACTCGGCGAACCGAATTTTTGAGAAATTCACCCATCTCTAGTCTTGCTATTCGTGCAGTAATGCGCCTAGTTTTGCCAAGCCACATTCAAAAATGTGACTAATAGTACCCCCAGAACGACTCCACATCTTTGGCGCATTACAAAGTGTCGGGCGAGGCACACAATGTGCCAAACATGTACATTCAACAAGCCATACATCAGGAAATTAGGCGTACTAAACACTTTTGGAGCATTTAAAGCCAGAATATTAAACTCACCCCTTCATGAATGTCGCCCTTAGTCTTAGATGGTAATACTCACAAAATTTTCTTGCAGCTGTTGGGATTTGTTAACTGTAACAATGTGACTCTCAGACCAGAAATGGTTGTGCATTTCTTGTCTAGAGAATAGACTCATTCCATTGCATCCTAATTTCAGGGACCATAGTTCTCTACCACTCCACCATAAGGCCCACAGCTCTCAGGTCTATCCCAACAAAGACAACCCAGTATACAATATACAGAACACAATTCAAGTACAACTATCCAGGCCACTCTACAGGCATCCAGATCCCAATGCAATCTTCTGGCCAACCAACACTAGGGATTTTCTCTCAGCAGGGTTGAGAAGGGGGGTAGGCGAAGGTAGGTGACCCCTTAGGGAACCACTTCATCCCAGGCAGAAAAGAGGGTACAAGGAGGTATGGAGTGGGTTGAATTTTCCATTGGAGGGTGGGGGTGCTATATGCTTTATTTGCCTAGGGCACCAGAATACTTTGGTCCAAGTCCTACCTCTCAGCCAAAGCAATTCAGAGAGTATCATTCATCTTCTAGTCCCTGTAATAAAACTGATGTGGATTCCCTTTAATACAATAAACTTACTATGTTTGCAGAACAGCTTGATATCACATAATATGACAGTTGCTAGTGGGGTACCACAAGGGTTAGTGAAATGTGTCACACACACAGTCCAATATACTCTGAACTATCTCAAAGCCAATCCATTTGGCTATGGTAATCCCTTCTCAGATGCAGAGTTATCATGATTAAATTGACACCCAATGCTATTAATTTATCTACTGTAACGGTTCGCAGTAGTGGATCCACTGGATCACCGCAAGCGATGGTGAAAGCCTCGCCAGGGAGTGGACTCTAAGTAGGTCCCGGTTTTCACCAGAGCCCGCCGCAAAGCAGGATGGACTTGCTGCGGCGGGAGTCTACCAGGCTGCTACCCCTAACGTGACTTGGTTGCGGTGGCAGCCAAGGTAGAGCGTGGTACAGAATCGTCAGGCAAGCTCGTAGTCGGGGACAGGCAATAAGGACAGGCTGCAAAGCTTTGTGGTCGAGGGACAGAGGCAAGGTACAGTACATGGTAATCAGAACTAGACACAGGAATCGCTTTTTCAGTAGTCGGTAAGGCAATAAAGATCCGGCAGGGTAACCAGGAAGAGGCAGGCTTAAATAGGGGCAGTGGCCGGCAATAATGAATTACCGGCGCGCTGGCCCTTTAAATTTAACACTGCCGGCACGCACGCGCCCTAGGGAGCGGAGCCCCGCGCGCCGCTGGACAGAGACTACAGCAGGAGCGTGGCTGGGTAAGTTTGCATGGGAACCTCCTCGGTCATGAGCGCGCCCGCGACCCGACATGCGGTGCCGCTCAGTAGCGGGGCACGGATGCGCCTGTGATCCGGGATGGGGGTCGCAGGGGCATCTGTGACAGTACCCCCTCTTTCTGGCCTGAAGGAAGTTACGGATTATATTATGGTCCAGGACCTCTCTTCTGGCCCGAACCCCTTCCAGTCGATGAGGAAATGGCCCTTCCCTCTAAGCGTCTTCATGGCCAAGACCTCTTTTATGGTAAAGATGTTGGAGGCATCTGCTACAGGAGGCGGAGGAGAAGCTTTCCGGGAGAAGCGATTTAGGACCACTGGTTTTAAGAGGGAGACGTGGAAGGAGTTCGGGACACGCATCGTCGGGGGAAGCCGAAGCTTGTAGGCCACTGGGTTGATGCGCTTGAGGACCTCGAACGGTCCCAGGAACCGGGGTCCCAGTTTATAGCTGGGGATCTTAAGGCGGATGTACTTTGCTGATAACCACACCTTGTCTCCGGGAGAATAAACTGGGGAAGGTCTTCGCCGCTTGTCTGCTTGCCTCTTCATGCGGGCAGAAGCCTGATGTAGGGACCGGCGTGTCTGATCCCATATAGCCATTCGATCGCGGACCAGATCCTCCACTGCTGGCACATCAGAGGGCACCGAGATGGGCAGGGGTGGGCGCGGAAGTTGCCCGTAGACAATGAAGAAGGGGGCGGACCCCGCAGACTCCGAGTCTAAAGAATTATACGAGAATTCGGCCCAGGGTAACAGATTAACCCAGTCGTCTTGACGTGCCGAAACAAAGTGGCGTAGATAGTTGCCCAAGACCTGATTAACCCTCTCCACTTGTCCATTGGTCTGTGGATGGTATGCCGAGGAGAAGTCCAACTTAACCTGGAGCTGGGCACAGAGGGAGCGCCAGAACTTGGACACGAATTGGACTCAATGGTCCAAGACAATATGCAGAGGAAGACCATGTAAGCGGAAGATGTGCTGGAAGAACAGGCTGGCAAGACGAGGAGCAGAAGGGAGACCCGGCAGAGGAACGAAATGGGCCATCTTTGAGAACCGATCGGTAACTACTCACAACACGGTATTACTGGAGGAAGGAGGGAGATCAGTGATAAAATCCATAGCCACATGAGTCCCAGGGCACTTAGAAATTGGTAGTGGCTGCAGCAAACCTGCCGGCTTGTGACGAGAAGACTTGTTCTTGGCACAGGTAGTGCAAGATGCCACGAATGCACGAACATCTTTAGCGAGGTCAGGCCACCAATAGTAGCAAGAGATCAGGGAGC
Source organism: Phyllomedusa bahiana (assembly GCA_025379985.1). Taxonomy (NCBI): domain Eukaryota; kingdom Metazoa; phylum Chordata; class Amphibia; order Anura; family Hylidae; genus Phyllomedusa; species Phyllomedusa bahiana. The sequence goes on along the minus strand of JAODAL010033927.1, from coordinate 20,013 downwards.
AAGACTTTTGTACCCCTGGAAGTCCTGTCACTCGGGAGCAATGTCCCCAATTAAGTATCTTCCTCCGAAGAGCCGGACGTACAGATGTCTTGCCTGGAGCGATTTGCCGAAGAACTACCGGTGCAGCGGAGATTAACCATTCAGGAGGGATGATGTGCCGTGGTACAGGTTCATCCCCTATCACGTCCGAAGCACGGGAGAGAGCATCCGCCTTGACATTTTTTTCAGCCGGACGAAAATGGATGAGAAAATCAAAACGGGAAAAGAAAAGCGACCAGCGGGCTTGCCGGGGAATTAGCCATTGGGCCGTCTGCAGATAAAGAAGATTCTTGTGGTCAGTATACACAGTGACCGGGTGACGAGCTCCTTCAAGGAGATAGCGCCATTCCTCCAAGGCTAGTTTGATGGCCAGCAGTTCCCGATCACCAGTGTAGTAATTCCTCTCCGCCGCAGAAAAGGTTCTAGAGAAGAAGCCACACGTGCGAGTCTTGCCAGTGGGTCCTTTTTGGGTTAGTACGGCCCCAGCTCCCACAGAAGAGGCGTCGAACTCCAAGTAGAAAGGTTTCTCCGTATCAGGTCGAGAAAGCACGGGTGTGTATCAAATGCAGATTTTAGCTTTACAAAAGCCTCTTCAGTCGCTGGTGGCCAAAGCCTCGGGTTAGCATTTTTTCTGGTTAGGGCCATGATTGGGGACACCAGTGAGTAGAAGTTGGGCACGAACTGCTTATAATAGTTGGAGAAGCCCAAAAATCTCTGTATGGCATGGAGGCCTACTGGACGTGGCCATTGCAGAACGGCAGACAATTTAGTGGGATCCATCTGTAAACCCTTGTCTGAGATGATGTAGCCGAGAAAAGGAAGACTGGTCTTGTGGAAGAGACATTTTTCCAACTTGGCATAAAGATGGTTAGCTCATAAACGCCCGAGAACCTGTCACACATGGGCCTGGGGAGACTCTGGGTCAGATGAAAAGATCAGGATGTCTTCCAGGTAGACAATTACACAGGTGTATAAGAGATCTCTGAAGACATCGTTGACAAACTCCTGGAAGACTGCAGGAGCATTGCAGAGCCCGAATGGCATCACCAGGTACTCAAAGTGACCATCTCGAGTGTTGAAGGCTGTCTTCCACTCGTCTCCTTCTCTGATCCGAATGAGATTATAAGTTCCACGTAGGTCTAGTTTGGTAAAGATTTTGGCTCCACGGAGACGATCGAACAGCTCGGTGATCAACGGCAAGGGATACCGGTTTTTCACGGTGATCTTATTGAGACCGCGGTAATCAATACTGGGAGAGAGCCATCCTTCTTAGACACGAAGAAGAACCCGGCCCCGGCAGGTGAGGAGGACTTATGAATGAAAACCTTCTGAAGATTCTCCTGGATGTAAGCAGCCATGGCTTGAGTCTCTGGTACTGACAGTGAATAGACCCTGCCCCGGGGAGGGGATGTGCCGGGAAGCAGGTCGATTGGGCAGTCATAGGGACGATGAGGAGGTAGAGTTTCCGCTTGCTTCTCCGAGAACACGTCCGCAAATTCTTGGTAGGGTGCGGGGAGGCCCGCCAGCGATTTAACCGGTAGTAGAGGAGAAGCAGGAAGCACCGGGCGAGGTGCCACCAAACAGCAGGGACGACAACCTTGTCCCCAATGCAAGACTTCGCCCGTCTTCCAATCCAGCAGTGGGGCATGTTGCTGCAGCCAAGGAAGACCCAGAAGAATAGATGAGGATGACCGAGGTAACACAAAAAACGACAGTCTTTCCTTATGGAATGCCCCAACTTGTATGGACAAGGGCTCGGTACGAAAAAGGACCGGATCATTGAGAATCTCTCCACTGAAAGAGGAGATGGCCAAAGGTTTCCCCAGGCGGACCACCGGGAGGTTATGCATGGACACCAAGGCCGCATCCACAAAGTTCCCAGCTGAACCAGAGTCCAGGAAGGCCAAGGCTTGAAACCGGATACCAGGTCTAAACCCGACTAGTACGGGTATAGTCAGGTGAGGAGAGGGGTTGCTCACACCTAGGGACGTCTCTCCCACGAAGCCAAGTTGCCCTCGTTTCCCGGACGTTGTGGACGGAGCAGGCAACCCCTGAGGAGATGTTAAGGGTTGCCGCAGTAGAGACACAGGTTCTCCTTACGTCATCGGTTAAGACTTTCCCATGATGTTACACACAATAGTGTGTTTCTTGTGTTTCTGGTGAGAATTAAAATACATCCACAGATGTGTCTCTAACTCAGATGTTGTCAATAAACCTATCAGAAGCTTCAAAGACATGAAATCATCATATGGACTGTCCCAAATTGTTTGAAGGCATAGTAGTCCTAGTGTATGTAAACTTTTGACTTTGCAGAAAGTAATACAAATTGCTTTCAAAATTCTGTCATTATCCTGGCATTTGTCAAATCTAAATAATTTTGGTAATCCTAATTGACCTAAAATGGGTAAAGTTTATTCAGATTTCATGTCAGATAGTGAGAAAATAATGCATATGTGTCTTTTTATGTAGTGTATGTAAACTTCTGGTTTCAACTGTATCGACAATAGTTCTGTCAATGAATGAGGCATACAAATGTCACCCACTGTCACCATCTATAGTTTTGAGGGTATGTAGCCATTTTTTGGAACATTAGCAGGAAATTGGACTAACTGGTTGTGGAGTCACATACTTTGCCCATCCTCCATTTTCATGGGCTCCTAGGGTTTGCATTTCACTGTGGCAACATATGGCTCAGAGGTTCATAGGCACCATTACCTATTTGATAAAGCTGAAACAGTTCTGCAATCACTCTTCCCTTAAGACAAGTGTCTTGATCAGCATGTATTGTAGCAGCAACAGACAACTATAGGGAAGAATTAAATTCTTTCATAGGGCTTTAATGGCCAATTTTCCCATTTAATCTTGAGGAAGTAAATGCCACTCAAAGTTTTGTGAAGTGACCTGTGATAACTAGAAAATACTCGTACCCCTGCGGAGCCTCTTTCATAATGAAAGGGTCCAATAATTTCATCAGCAGGGTAGGGGGTGTACATGATGGGTATTGAAGCCCAGTGCTCTCCCAATGCATTGCAGAACAATCAACTAGAACTTATGGCAGTAGAAGTTCCCTGCAGCTGTTAATCTTTCCTATCTCCTTTTACATACTTACATATAGTTTGAAAGGCTGAAAAATCAGATATCCATCCAATTCAAAACAGATACAGAAAATGGCCAGTCTCAAACTTTTTTAGTCTGTCATGCACGGAAGCACGGTCCAAGAGACGGCAAAACATATAACTTTACACATGGATATCAAGCACACAGAGAGGTATTCTCCATAAAACATATACAATTTTATTTATACAAAAATGTAAAATGAAGCAGAAAGCACTCACCAGCTAAAGCAGTGTACAGTGGTCAGTCAGAATAGAGACATGGAGGTAAAATCCATCCAGTTCAGCCTTTTGTGCTATAGTGTTGATATAGAGGAAGGCAACCCTCCCCCTTCCCCTGATGAGAATCCAGTTTACTTTATGTTATAGGAAAAATTCCTTCCTGATTCCAATCTGGCAATTGGCATAAATCTCTGGCTCAATGACCCTTCCCCAGAATCCTAGTTAATGGTATGGACTACAGTAAATAGATAATACAGTTCTGTTAATTTAATCTGAGAAACCTCATTCACCCATCCAAATGTTTGCCTCTAGTTTTTGAGCACCTCAATCACAAGAACGTTTGGTGCCTTCACAAAGTTGTGGAATGGGATATTACATTGCCTTTGTTGCAATCTGACCTGCAAAGAATTATGAACTTAGCATATACTTGTGCTTAATATATGTATTTATGGCTAATTACAGTTTGGATACATTACTCACGGCTGTATTTGGATATTGTTGATCTTAAAACCACAAAAAAAATGGGACATAAATTACCAAGGAAAACTACAAAGCTACACTTACTGCTCAATGGCTGAAATATATACTGAGTCCCATCAGCATCTCTGGCCCAAATGCTGCATGGGAAAGATAGGCAGGTGCCGGATATTAATGAGCCAATGCTCAAAGTACTAATTCACTCCAGCATGCAAAAAGCCAGTATAACCATAGGGAGAATCCATAGTAGGGCGATGCAAGGGTAACGCCATTCTACAGGAACACCATGTGAGTTACAGCCTATAGCGCCCTATTTCAATGGGCAGGTCCCACACTTAGAGGTGTCCTGCACAAATACATGTACCCTAAGTCCCAAGGTTTAGGGCAAAAAAAATTATAATAACAGCTGGAAATAGAGGTATTAGTGATACGGAGCTACAGTATGCAAGCTTGCAAGCCCGGCAAGGCTCCTCTTTTTGCAAGACCCTACACATTAAAATAAACACAAAAAAAATGGGACATAAATTACCAAGGAAAATCAAAGCTCCTTATTGCCAATGGCTGAAAGATATGGTAGCGGGGGGGGGGGGGGGGGTAAAACCAAGTATAAAACCACCAAAGAGAAGCCAAGATTAGGCAAATGCTTAAAGGGTAAGCCATTCATACAGGAAACACCATTGAGTTACACCCTAAGCCCCATAAATTCAAAGGGCGGGCTTCCCAGCACTTAGAAGGTGTCCGCACAAAAACATGTACCCTAAGCTCCCAATGTTTTGGGGCAAAAAATATATAATAACAAGCTGGAAAAAAAGAGGTATTAGTTGAAAACGGTACTACATATGCAAGCTTGCAAGCCCCGGCAAGGCTCCTCATTTTTTGCAAGCCCCTAATATTAAAAAAAACCCAAAAAAAAATGGACATAAATCCCAAAGGAAAACTAAAAAGCTACACTTACTGCTCAATGGCAAAATATACTGAGTCCCATCAGCAGCATCTCTGCCCAAATGCGCATGGGGAAAGATAGGCAGGTGCCGGATATTAATGAGCCAATGCTCTAGGTACTAATTCACACACCAGCATGCAGAAAGCCACAGTATAACAAATAGGGAGAATGCCATAGATAAGGCGAATGCAAAGGGTAACGCCATTCAACAGGGAAAACCATGCTGAGTTACAGCCTATAGCACCCAAAATATTCAAATGGGCAGCTTCCCAGCACTTAGAAGGTGTCCTGCACAAAATACTTGTACCCTAAGCTTCCCAAGTGTTTTAGGGCAAAAAAAAAAATATAATAACATGCTGGAAAAAATATGAGGTATTAGTTTTATACGGTAGCTACAGTGTGCAAGTTTGCAAGCCCAGGCAAGGCTCCTCATTTCTTTCAAGTCCCTACACTAATAAAAATAAAACCACAAAAAATGGGACATAAATTACCAAGGAAAATTACAAAGCTCACTTTACTGCTCAATGGCTGAAAGATATACTGAGTCCCATCAGCAGGCATCTCTGGCCCTAGAATTAGTACCTAGAGCATTGGCTCATTAATATCCGGCACCTGCCTATCTTTCCCATGCAGCATTTGGGCCAGAGATGCCTGCTATTGTTGATCTTGACAGATACGAGGGGTTGGAACTTCATCAAATCGATACTTAACATGACGATGCATATTTTTACCTTTCAGTATTTTCTAACGTTTTGGTCTTTATAGGCGTTTATTGTCATGCAATAAGAAATCTATTTTAGATATAGCTCATGTGCTTTTATGACATCTGTTTTCTGTTATAAGTTGAGAAGTGCTGCAATCATATTTGATTACTGAGCAATATACATTTCAATACCTTCACCAAAGGTATTTAAAGCACATACCAGTGGCAGAGTCATGAATCATGAATACTACTGTTCTGTAAGCTCCTTCAAAATACAAATGCAATACATACAACCTAATGAAAGTGTTGTACATTCTTTGACATCGCCTAGCAGCACTTTCATTCTTCATTCCAACACGAGAGGACAAAAATGAATTTTTGATGGAAAGACAGTTCAACTTTGTTGGGGAATCGTCTCAAGTCAAACACTTTGCTGAAACAGCGCAACCAAGTTACTGACATTTAGTAGATAGCAGGAGGCAGTTGACATCATTGTAATGTTTCAGCTTTCATTACAATTTTGGTAGCAGTGATTTAGAAATGTTTTGTATTGTCATAATATTTCTTCTCCCACTCTTTATAGGGAAGGAGTCATGGAGAAAAAAGGTAAAATAGTAAAACCTTTTAATATTCTAGTTTCAGGAGTCAGTTGGTCCTATAAACAAATGTTTGCAATAATTCACAATTCAAAAGAAACATAGTTCTATATTAAAAATTATTGTTCTGCTCTTGTTTAGTGAGAATAGTTCTTCATTGAAATTAAGTATGAAAGTACATTGCATGTTTTAGAAAATATTTAACTGGCGTATTGGCAAGAATCTCTTTGCTATATTGATCATCTTCTTTCAATTATTCTATTTTGTGCTATGTGAATGTCTAAAACATTGTTTTGTAGACTTCTATGAATATAATATGTCTCTGCAAGACAGTGAAACTCCTGGCAAGTATAATTATTTTTGAATTAAATATTAACATTTGAGTTCAGCTGTATGACCTTGCAAAAATGAATGTATCATAATGCAGAAGGAATGGAGAGTATAATAAAATAATACCAGTCTTGGAAACTCTGAGCTGTGGCAACTTAATTGTGTATTGGCACAGCTCTCTACATGTTGTATTGGCTGTACCTGATATTATAACTCAAAGCAGCTTGGAATTGAGCTGCAGTACCAGTTACAGTTGATGCAAAAGGTACAGAGCTGTTTGGTGGCTTAGCTAGAGGGGTCAAAGTGGTTGTACTTGTAACCAGGTCCCTGAGGCAAAGAGGCTACTGGCCCCCCATCACCATAGGCAATGTCATGATTGAGTAGCCATACAAATAAGAGAGGGCTGTGCAGCTGTAACTGTATGACTGCACAGTCCTCTTTATGCCTTTCTGCACTCATCCTTATGATCATTACTGGGAGAAAACAGGAGGTTACAGCCAGGCTGGTGGAGCCTGGAGATGAGTAACCATTGGAACCCTGGTATGGATCATCTACTTTCACTATTTACTCACATTAACCCGTTTACTGCCCTTGACCACTAAGTATGCAGCATTAAACCTTTCAGTGCCCTTCTTCAGGATTTAATACATTAATGCCTAAACCACAAATGATCCCTACATTAACCCCTGTACTGCTGTAGACCACCATGGATCCTTAAATGAACTCCTTTATTGCCCTTGACCACCTTCATTAGGCCATTATGCAGTACTATGAAAAAGTTTTAAGCAGGTGTGGAAAAAAAATCTATAAAGTAAGAATGCTTTAAAAAATAAAGTGTTAATATATTTATCAAATAACAAAATGCAAAGTGAATGAACAAAAGAGAAATCAAATAAATTTTGGTGTGTTTATATTTTTCCTGTAAAACAAGATCAGTTCTTCGAAGAACACTGGCAGGGAGATTGTTTCAATGTCAAGGAGAACTAACCACAGAACTTCTGTGGATGAAGGCTTGTTCAATTCTTTTTGTCTCTTGATGGAATCCCAGACAGACTTGATTTTAATGCACCAGAGGAGGCGCATACAGCTGATCTCCGCCAGTGCCCAGACGTTGACGGTGACTCAATTATAAGCCAAGGAAGTCTTTTTCAGCACATTTTTTGTATATATGGTAATTTATCCTTTATGCTGGACAATGTTGAAGAAAATACATTCCAAATGCCAAAATTGTGGTCTTTTGGTCATTTCAAATGCTCTACAAATTGGAATAAAAGTGATCACAAAAGTTGCATCTATCCAATACCAATAAAAAATATATTTCAGCTTGCAAAAAAATTCACTAGGTCTATGAATGGAAGTGTAAAAAAGTTATTGGGTGCAGAAAGTGGCGCTGTGGAGTAAATTTCAAAAATAGAAAATGTTTGGATTTTTTTACGATATTATAATATGAAAATTGTAGTATGTAAGATACTTGACAACTTGCCTGGAATGTCTGGGAGACTCCTAGAAATGGAGAAAATCTCCTGTACTTTATTTCACATAACATTCTTTGTGAAGCCAAACCCCTAATCTTCATATTTTGTTGAAAATATTTAAAAAATCACAACCTTGAGGCATTCAAAATCATAGTGTCTGACATAAACATCAAACTACTTATGAATTATTTAGTGTCACTTAGAATGAGCCATCTATACATAACATAATTTCTAATCCTAAACCAAGTTTTAGGGTTAGGATGGAAAGACTTATCAATTGACAATTTTCAATTCACTTTGCAATATTTTGGGTTGTTGGTATTTTTTCTAATTTTCTGCGCAGGCAATTATTTTGAAAATTTTATTGGCAGATTTTTAAATTGAAAATTTTTAACATATGGTTTTATGGTATATGTACTTAGCTTTTGGTAAGTTTAATAGTCCATAGGACTTCAAGGGTATGTGCACATGATGGATTTTAATGAGGAGTTCCGCATTAAAATTCTTGCTCACACTGCTCACACTGCTCACACTTGCTCACACTGTGAACTACAGTACAAATTTTCCACACTATGGATTTCAGATCTGTGGTGTGAAAAAAAAAAAGAAGCAACCTTAGAAGCAGATTCTCCTTGGCTTCTTCTCTGAGAGGATGGCCGGAGGTTAGTACCATTTAAATCAGAGCCAAATACCACCTCGGCAAAAAGATTGCACGTCAGATAAGGAAAAGACCGATGCGTGAACATGCTCTAAGTTGGCTGAGGATAACTGCTCTGTAATAATGTAGGTACATGAACAATTAAGTCAGTGCACTATTACTATGATAGATAAAACATTGCAAGAGAAATTAAGTAAACCTTTTTGAATTATGTTGACTTCTGCATTGATTCCTCATAAAAAGTAATCCAAGATAGTAGACAAACAGAAGCTAACTAAACTAATACAGAAAAAGTTGTATTGTTCAAGTCTTTGTTTGAGCACATTGAGTAAACACCAAGTTCAATAAGTAAAATTAAGAGAACCTTTGTGTTAATAACTTCTCCAAGGGCTAATTGGTAAAAGGTGTTTTAATGAACGAGATCAAATCGGAAGTGTGAATTTCAGAATTGTGTTGCCCATTAAACAAATCTGTTCTTTTCAAGAAACATTGTTTAGTGTGAGTCATGCATGAAAGCAAACAGCTTTCATAAGATCTCAGAAGAAGTGTTACTGAGATGCATTAAGATAGAAAAGGCAACACACACAGCCATCCCAGAAATATTGCTGAACTCAGGGGCGTAACTACCGGGGTAGCAGACGTAGCAGCTGCCCCGGGGCCCGTGCTCTCAGGGTCCCCATGCCCCAGGGCAGCAGCTAACACGTCTGCTACCCTAGCAGTTCGGCTTCTGCGCCTGCCGGCAGTGAACATACTAGTTCACTGCCGGTGGACGCGGAGCTGCGGGCCCGGCGCTTCCTACCTCCGAGCGCTCAAAGGCAGGACTTGCCGGTTTTAGCAGAGCAGAGCGGCTCCGCTCTGCTAATCAGCCTGCGCCGGCCCACAGTGCTGACGTGAGCTGCGCGATGAGGTCACATAAGCGCGTGGTCCGCGCCGACCCAACGACTGGCTGGCCGCGCGGGGCCCCACACGAGGGAGCGAGGGGACAGGTGAGTAAGTGATTTCTTATTTTTTTCATATGAATGAAACCCCCTGCCTGCCTATATACTAGTCCCTATAGCCCTGCCTGCCTATATATTGGTCCCTATAGCCCTGCCTGCCTATATACTAGCCCCTATAGCCCTGCCTGCCTATATATCTAGCCAATATAGCCCTGTCTGCCTATATTGGCCTCTATAGCCCTGTCTGCCTATATTGGCCCCTATAGCCCTGTATGCTTATGTATTGGCCCTTATAGCCCTGCCTACCTATATATCTAGCCCCTATATCTCTGCCTGCCGTATATTGGCCCCTATAGCCATGCCTGCCTATATATATGGCCCCTATAGCCAACCCTATGCCCTACCTGCCTATATATATGGCCCCTATAGATTTTCCTAAGCGCTGCCTGCCTATATATATGGCCCATATAACCTACTCTATGCCCTGCCTGCCTGTATGGGGCCCCTATAGCCTACCCTAAGCCATGCCTGCCCACATATATGGCCCCTATAGCTACCTAAGCTCTACCTGTCTATATGGGGCCCTATAGCTAGCTAAACTCTGCCTGTCTATATGGGGCCCTATACTCTACAAGAAATACCAAAAACCACAAATAAAGTGGATATATTTCGCTTTACAATTCCTCTATAGTCTTGAGCGATTGCGTTGGCTATCGAGATCGAGCGATAGTCGATAGTCGGCCGTTATCGATAAGGTTTTTCGATAGTGAGCATCGATTATGAGCGATTACCATTAAAGTCTATGGGAGAGCAACAACACCTTCATTATTACACCGAAAAACAAGGCTGGGGAAGCCTTTAAATTAACATCCACAACAGTCAAATGGATACGTTGCTACATCTTTGGCAACACACAATAGGTATAAAAAGTCACAGAAAAAAGTCACAGACCATTCACTATCCCGTCTTGTACACAGCCTGACCCTTAAAACCCCCCATCACCCACAAATTAAAAAGTTCCCCAAGGCAGTACGCACCCAACCATCATGTTACTTGAACTGGACATTGAATATCCCTGCCTGGAACGCAGCATGAGCCCCAAACCTGCATGACCCCCAGATTTAAAAAGTGCCGGAAAAAGGAGTCTTTCAAGCACCATTTTAAATTTCACTGGACATTGACTATACCTGTCCTGGACCGCAGTATGACCATTTAAAACCCGTCTGACCCCCAGATTAAAAAGTGCCGGAAAAAGGGTCTGTATCTGTTATGTTTTCATAAAATACACGGTAATTTTTTTCACCTTTCAATTCACCTGTGGGGACTATAGAATTGCTGTTTTAAGATTTACCGTGGATGCTGCGTCAATTGAAAAAAGCTGGTGCGCAAAAGTAAAAAAACACGTATCTGTTATGTTTTCGTATAATACCAGTATTTTTTGCACCTTTCAATTCACCTGTGGTGACTATAGGATTGGTTTTAAGATTTACGTGGATGCCCGCGTCAATGAACAAAGCTGGGATGCAAAAGTCAAAAAACACTATCTAATATGTTTTCTGTATAAAACACGTAATTTTTGCACCTTTCAATTCACCGTGGTACTATAGAATTGCTTTATTAAGATTTACGTGGATGCTGCGTCAATGAACAATGCTGGGTGTGCAAAAGTCAAAAAACACGTAACTGTTATGTTTGGTATAATAAACGGTATTTTTGCACCTTTCAATTCACCTGTGGTTGACTATAGAATTGCTGTTTTAAGATTTACGTGGATGCTGCGTCAATGAACAAAGCTGGGATCGCAAAAGTCAAAAAAACACGATCTGTTATGTTTTCGTATAATACACGGTATTTTTTGCACCTTTCAATTCACCTGGGGTGGCTATAGAATTTGCTGTTTTAAGATTACGTGATGCTGCGTCAATAAACAATGCTGGGTGTGCAAAAGTCAAAAAACACGTAACTGTTATGTTTTTGGTATAATAAAGGGTTATTTTTTGCACCTAACAATTCAAATGTGGTGAATATAGAATTGCTTTTTTTAAGATTTACAGGGGATGCTGCGTCAATGAACAATGCTGGTGCGCAAAAGTCAAAAAACACGTAACTGTAAAGTTTTCCCGTACGATACACGTTTTTTTGGGCAACAAACAACCTGTGCTGACTACAATATTGCGGGATTGGTAATTTAACTGCAAGGTGGCTATATCAACAGCCCACAGGTGTAATGGTAAAAATTGAACACCTATCTGAAATGTATACTGATAATAAAAAGTGGATTTTGCACTAACAAAGAGACCTGCAGTTACTAGAAATGATGTTTATCCAATATAATTCAGGCTGCCCAATATCCGGAAATATTTCAATAGCAAACTGTTAATAATAAAGATATTCCACACAATGTCTACACTAAGTCTTGGTAACTTTATCCCTGTTTCTTTATAAAATAGAGCTTGTCTGTGTTCGCACCGCGGCCCCCCCCCCCCCCCCGCTCCCACCGCCGTGAATTTACAGCGGTAGATGCGGCTTTAAAAAATTCTCTAGCTAACTACATAAAATCTTCAAATCTCTAATCAAACTAAATTGAAGGGTCACAGCTAATAGTAGGGGTTTCTCTGTGCAGAAATAGACTAATTTCGCTGAGCTTTTTTGGGCCACAGGCAGAGCGCAGGTCCTATCCCTATGAGACCTGAGAGACAACTGAGGCTGAAACGGGAAACGCTGTTCTATGTAAAAACGAGGTCATGTAAATTTTCCAGCCAATCGCAACCATACGCATCCCAGTCATGACGTCGCACACACATCCTCACCCTGCTCTAATTCTGTAATCTCATTTGCTGGCCGCCAAAATTACAGGAAGCGCCGAAAAAGGCGCGCTCTTAAAGATGAAAGCTCAGATTTTAACCTTAATTATCGCATGATCTGGCAATTTCGATCACCATAAAAACCTTGCCGATTTCAACTTTGTCGATAAAAATCGCTCAACACTATTCCTCTAGAAGCCAAAATATGAAAAAACAAAGAGGGGGAACAAATGGCCTTAAAACATAACTTTTAATATATCAATGAATATAAAAAATACATATCAGTACAGACGCGATAATCTCAATTACAAAAAGAGTAGAAAAACTCCAATAATAAGGCACACATGTGGGACACAGTCTAGAAAATATCCCTATGAAGCCCTAGGAAAGGAAGCTATTATGCCCTAACCTATATAAACAGGGAAAATCCCCCCAATAAGGCAGTCCTGCAGAGCCTGACCCTGCAAAAGCACTTACCCTGAAAAAGACTATCCAAAGGGTCCTACCCAACATGTTTCGATCCTCCAAAGGATCACATCAGGGATGATGAGGAGCAAAGACCAACAACAAAAAGTGTGTGCACAGGAGTTATAAACTGCACAAAACCAGAAAGGGTACCTCAAGAAAGCTGTACAATTTATATACTCACGGAGACCCAACAATTCATTTAAAGCGAATACAAGGAGACACATGAGCAGACACGCAAGATGGATAAGGGAATCTACAAATATGAACAAACAAAAAACCTCACATAGGGAAAGGAAACACACCAGAAAACATATACTTTGGTAGTGAAAAATATAATTAGAAATCACACAACACTCATACAAAGAAGAGCTTACCGATCACCAGATAGAAAAATCCTGCAGAGTGGTAGTGCAGGAGAACCGTCCCGCACCCTGTGAGGCTGTCCCAGCAGTGGCCGAGTGAAGGAGACACCAGACTGACATAGTGTGCAGCATATAAAGGCGCGCGCGATGGCGCCTAGATGACGTCACAGGCGCGTATGAATGACGCCCGGTCCAGGGCAAAGTGCATCCCTGGCAACGGTGGCACATGCGCAGAAGGAATGCCGAGCGCACACAAGATAAGCAGACCTTCATACCAGACAGTAAAGCGCTGTGAAGGTAATACACAGCGCCCAAAGAAGTTAAGCACGGTACTTATAGCAGGTAATGGTTAATAATAAAACCAGAGCAGAGATACTAAGAATGCAAGAAGACAAAATATGCAAAATAAAACAACAAAATATAAAAAAAAAATAATATGTTAATTGTAAAGTTGTAATACTAATGGCAGAAAAACAATACAGCAATCAAAAGGCAAACAAAGAAAAAAGAAGAATAGTGCAAATTACAGAAAGCAACTGAAATCTAAGTGGTCATTTAGCCCATTAGGAGTGACCGTGTTCAACGTAAAAATCCAGAAGGATTCCCTTTGAAGCAAAATTTGGTCCACATTAGCACGTCTTACAGAGGGTGGTACACGATCAATCCCGCACCATCGTAAAACGTTTAGGTCAACACTATGTTCTGATAGTACATGGCGCGCAGCAGAGGTGTCTCTAGCGTGACAAATGTCACCTAAATGTTCACCGATTCTGCGACGGAGCTGTCTCGACGTCTTGCCTATGTTCTGTAGGCCACAGTTACATTTGATCAAATAGATAACGTGTCATCTTACAGTCAATAAAATGGTTGATGTCAAACATTCTCTTATTTTCTTTATCAGAAAAGGTGGCAGTTGGAAACATAAAGGAGCAAAAAGAACATCTACCACAGCGAAAAGACCCCTTTGGTTTCTGTAACCAGGTCTCTTTTTTGGGGGACACATAGTGGCTTTGTACCAAGAGGTCACGGAGGTTCTTACCCCGTCTGTAAGTCACGGAGGGGGATTCGCCCACGTGATCTCTCAGATCGGGGTCCATGCGTAAAACTTGCCAGTGGCGTTTGAGTGACTCACGGACCGTTATAGCTGCGTTATCAAAAGTGCCAATGAGACGTATAACAGAGTCTTTACTGTCTATGCCAGGGTTCTTTTTGGATAGCAGTTCAGTACGGTTGGAAGAGATCGCATGCTTATAGGCCTGTCTTAGGGTGAAATCTGGATAGCCTTTATCCCGGAATCTCTTTCTCATGGATGCTGCTTCCTTCTTGAAATCACTCAACTGAGAGCAATTGCGTCTGATGCGCAAGTATTGCCCTCGGGGTATGCCCTTTTTAAGGGAAGTTGGGTGATGGCTTTCCCAACATAGGAGGGAATTGGTAGCTGTGGGTTTCCAGTACACAGTAGTGCCCAGATCACCTGTTGCCTTTCTAAAGATCCTCACATCTAAAAAAGATATGCTGTCATGTTCAAACTCAAAAGTGAATCTGTGATTGAATTTATTGTTATTGAGATGTTGTACCATGGAAACAAATTCCTCTCTTGTGCCGTTCCATATAATGAGGATATCATCGATATACCTGAGCCATATACCGATTTTATCGGAAAAAGGGGGCGGGTGGTCTCCAAAGACGGTGGAGGTCTCCCACCAGCCAAGATACAAATTGGCATAAGCCGGAGCACAGGCACTGCCCATGGCAGTGCCCTGCTGCTGGTGGAAGACCCCACCGTCAAATAAAAAATAGTTTTTGGTCAGAACAAATTCCAATAATTCGATTACAAAAGCATTATGCAATCTATATTGTGTCCCCCTAGAAGAGAGAAAACTCTTGACCACCTCAAGTCCCAAATGATGTGGAATTGACGTATATAAAGATTCCACGTCGATACTAGCAAGGGAGGCCCCGGTATCAATAGAGAGGCCATCAATACGTCTGAGAAGATCTGTAGTGTCCCTGATGTAGGAGGGCAATGCTTCAACAAACGGAGCCAGAATATGGTCAACGTAAGTTCCACAATTTTGGCAGAGAGCATCGTTGCCTGACACTATAGGGCGTCCTTTGAGAGGGTTTGTCCCCTTATGCACTTTCGGCAAGGCATAAAAAGTGGCAACCCTAGGGAATTTGGGAAACAAAAAATCAAATTCTCGACTATCTATCAAATCACTTTCCTTGGCTTTTAATAAAAGTGTTCTCAATTCAAGTTGAAAAGAATTAGTAGGGTCAAAAGTTAATTTGGTGTAGCAGGATTCATCCGACAGCAAAGAAAGACACATCTTACGATCTTGGAAATGGTTAAGGATGACGATGTTGCCACCCTTGTCTGAGGGTTTAATACATAGGTCCTGTCTCTTTTTGAAATTTTTAAGGGCCAATAATTCAGTTTTAGAAACATTAGTTCTATCTTGGGTTTTTATGGTCAACAGATCTTTCAATACTAGTCCAAGAATACGTCAATGCATGACATGTCACTGATTGGAGGCATTCTTGTGCTCTTGGCCTTCAGTTCCGTAAAGGGACCTTTGCCTAGATCGTTCTGAGGAACCTCAGCCAGGCCATACAGCAACCTCACAGCAACCCCACAGCTACCAATTCCCTCCTATGTTGGGAAAGCCATCACTCAACTTCCCTTAAAAAGGGCATACCCCGAGGGCAATACTTGCGCATCAGACGCAATTGCTCTCAGTTGAGTGATTTCAAGAAGGAAGCAGCATCCATGAGAAAGAGATTCCGGGATAAAGGCTATCCAGATTTCACCCTAAGTCAGGCCTATAAGCATGAGATCTCTTCCAACCGTACTGAACTGCTATCCAAAAAGAACCCTGGCATAGACAGTAAAGACTCTGTTATACGTCTCATTGGCACTTTTGATAACGCAGCTATAACGGTCCGTGAGTCACTCAAACGCCACTGGCATGTTTTATGCATGGACCCCGATCTGAGAGATCACGTGGGCGAGTCCCCCTCCGTGACTTACAGACGGGGTAAGAACCTCCGTGACCTCTTGGTACAAAGCCACTATGTGTCCCCCAAAAAAGAGACCTGGTTACAAAAACCAAAGGGGTCTTTTCGCTGTGGTAGATGTTCTTTCTGCTCCTTTATGCTTCCAACTGCCACTTTTTCTGATAAAGAAAATAAGAGAAGGTTTGACATCAACCATTTCATTGACTGTACGATGACACATGTTATCTATTTGATCAAATGTAACTGTGGCCTACAGAACATAGGCAAGACGTCGAGACAGCTCCGTTGCAGAATCGGTGAACATTTAGGTGACATTCGCCACGCTAGAGACACCTCTGTTGCGCGCCATGTACTATCAGAACATAGTGGTGACCTAAACGTTTTACGATGGTGTGGGATTGATCGTGTACCACCCTCTGTAAGACATGGTAATGTGGACCAAATTTTGCTTCAAAGAGAATCCTTCTGGATTTTTACGTTGAACACGGTCACTCCTAATGGGCTAAATGACCACTTAGATTTCAGTTGCTTTCTGTAATTTGCGCTATTCTTCTTTTTTTCTTTGTTTGCCTTTTGATTGCTGTATTGTTTTCTGCCACTAGCATTACAACTTTACAATTAACATATTTTTTAGATTTTGTTTTATTTTGCATATTTTGTCTCCTTGCATTCTTAGTATCTCTGCTCTGGTTTTATTATTAACCATTACCTGCTATAAGTACCGTGCTTAACTTCTTTGGGCGCTGTGTATTACCTTCACAGCGCTTCACTGTCTGGTATGAAGGTCTGCTTATCTTGTGTGCGCTCGGCATTCCTTCTGCGCATGCGCCGCCATTGCCAGGGACGCACTTTGCGCTGGACCGCGCGTCGTTCATACGCGCCTGTGATGTCATCTAGGCGCCATCGCGTGCGCCCTTATATGCTGCACACTATGTCAGTCTGGCGTCTCCATCACTCGGCCACTGTTGGGACACCCTCACAGGGTGCGGGATGGTTCTCCTGCACTACCGCTCTGCAGGATTTTTATATCTGATGATCAGTAAGCTCTTCTTTGTATGGGTGTTGTGTGATTTCTAATTATATTTTTCACTACCAGTATATGTTATTTGAGTGTGTTTCCTTTCCCTATGTGAGGTTTTGTTTGTTCATATTTGTAGATGCCTGTATCCCATCTTGCGCTGTCTAGCTCATGTGTCCCCCTTGTATTCGCTTTGACTGAATTGCTTGGGTCTCCGTGAGTATATAAATTGTACAGCTCTCTTGAGGTACCCTTTCTTGTTTGTGCACCAGCTATAACTCCTGCTGCACACACTTTTTGCCTGTTGGTCTTTGCTCCTCATCATCCCCTGATGTGATCCTTTGGAGGATCAAAACATGTTGGGATAGGACCCATAGGATAGTCTTTTTCAGGGTAAGTGCTTTTGCAGGGTCAGGCTCCTGCCAGGACCGCCCTTATTGGGGCGACTTTCCTGTTTATATAGGTTAGGGCGTAATAGCTTCCTTTCCTAGGGCTTCATAGGGATACTTTCCAGTCTTTGTCCCACATGTGTGCCTTATTATTGGAGTTTTTCTACTCTTTTTGTAATTGAGATTATCGCGTCTGTACTGATATGTGTTTTTTATAATCATTGATATATTAAAAGTTATGTTTTAAGGCCATTTGTTCCCCCCTCTTTGGTTTGCCCTATACTCTACCTAAACCCTGCTTGACTGCCTATATGGGGCCCTATAGCTACCTAAACTCTGCCTATCTATATGGGGCCCTCTAGCTACCTAAACTCTGCCTGCCTATATGAGAGACCCTATTGCCTACCTAAACCTGGCCTATCTGGGGCACCAAATAGCCTATCTAAACCCTGCCTGCCTAAATGGACCCCATATAGCCTGGGGCAGGGAGTGAGGTGCTGGAAAAGTGAGGATTCTAAGATATTTGTGTCTAAATCTCCAGGGACAAGTGGTCAGAGACGTCATCATGGCGGTCTGGATTCATTGCAGAACAAAAGGAAAGTCAACAACTTGTCAGAGAAACGTCACCTGTGAGTCACAAGCTGTAACTACACTTTAATCACATAGTCTGTGTACACTGGTATATACCACTACATAGTCACTGTATGGTGGTTATATACAGTCTGTAGAGCCTGTGTACACTAGTATATACCACTATATGGTCACTATATGGTGGTACTATTGGTCTTTGTAGACTGAGCAGTAATAGTGTAGGGGTATTATTCAGTCACCATGTGGTGGTAATTTGTGGTCGTGTTCTAGTGGTATAATCAGGTCCTTATGTAGTAGCGTTATTGGTAATATTGGTTTTGGTAAAGTGGATTTGTTTGGTAGCAGTATGATAGCTAGATGCATGGTGAGGTATTTTCCCCTTGTATTATCTACATTATCTACCTGCATGTCCTGGTAAATGTTCGTGGTTGGGGAGGTGGGCAGGGAGCGATATGGGGGCCCCATCCAAAAGTTTGCTTTGAGGCCCAGGCTTCTCTAGTTACGCCCCTGGCTGAACTATAACACATCTGCAGGACGGGATCCTACACAATTCCTCTGCAGCCTAGTGCAAATCTTATTCGGCCTAATCCCAATATTTCATGGGTTTAAATGATTAAATACAATTATGCTTGAAGGTTTGAAAACCTTGCAGAATTTTTTATACTTCTCCATAAATGACACATAAAACTACATCAGATTTTAAAGTCTTAAAAGTAGTTAAGGAGAACCAAATTAAACAAATTAGTCAAAAATATTATACTTGATATTTTTCTAATTGAAGAGAATATTCCAATAACAATATGTGAGTGGCAAAAGTAGGTGAACCTTTAGGTATGTTCACACAGCTTCTTTTGGGCCATATTGCATTTCACGCGCTGGAAAACAGCCCAAAATCAGTCTCAGATAAGCTTCAAATCTTCCTTCATTGAATATAAGGTAAAATATGCCTTGTCCTTCAGATAAAGCGTATTTTACAAGCATAATTGCAAGCCATTTTTTTGGACACAATTATGGCCATAAAAATAAGTGGCATGTCAATTCTTGATTCATTTTTCGCTCATAAAATCCCCATAGGAAACAATTGGAATGGGATTTTTCAAAATGCGCTTCCAAATGCACCTCTAATCAACCGTTTTTTTAAGCTGATTTGGAAGCATACATTTAAACTTCAAAAAATGCAGTGTAAACATACCTTTAGGATTAGCAAATAATGTGAAGGTTAGAGGCAGGTGTCTTAATCAATGACAATCAGGTGTGAGTGGGTGATCTGTTTTATTGAAGAAACAAGAGTCTATCAAAGTCTGACGTTCACAACATGTGTTTGTAGAAGTGTATCATGGCATTAAGAAATGAAACTTCTGAGGTCCTCAGAAGAAGAGTTATTGATGATCATTGGACTGGAAAAGATTATAAAACCATCTCTAAAGAGTTTGGACTACACCAATCCACAGTCAAATTGGTTGAAACCAAAGATCATGCCAAGAGAATGGCATATAATAGTCTGTGAGGTTACAAAAAAAAACAATGTAGGCTAATAACAGAACAAAACCTAAAAAAAATCATGTATACTTTATTGAATTTAAAATCAATACACAACACATAAATAGTCATAGCAATATCCTTTGAGACTTCACCGGCAAAATAATGCAAAGTAATAAAAAATTAGCAATATGCTTATAATTATCCACACATTACATGCATAGAAAGCAATAATAAATATAACAATGAAAGCACAAAGCTGAAAATAACAAAATAACACTACAGACCAAGGTATGAGGCACTGCAACCCCAACGCAGCTGAATCTCAGAAGGGCAAAATCATGCAGCAAGACAACATCCCCAAATACACAAGTTGTTCTATCAAAAATT